>JANIJG010003665.1:0-62118 GCA_024611175.1 Megaceryle torquata
TAAAATTATTTTTCAGTTATTGTTATAATCTTTTAGAGAAATGTGGATCCCTAATGAAAGACTTCCTTTATAAATCAAGTCACTTAAAGTCTCCAAAACTTATACCTGTGACAGCTACAGCTGCTCTCATGCTTGACCATTAATTGTCATAAATAAGACTTTACAATTTGTCTCCTTTTTTTTTTTTTTTTGGGGGGGGGGGAGCAGGCTAGTTCTTTTGTGATATATTATCAGAGAAACTGGTAAAGTAATATGAATCCATGGAAGCAGTCATCAAGGATTATTTCTAGTCTATTTATCTTTTTTTTTCCTGTAGTAAGTGCTAGAATCACCAAACGACATTCAAAGGCATCCATCACCCATTTCAAACATCATTTAATTTACATGAAAATCAGGCTATTTACACAGATATATTGGGAGAGTACTGATTAGTGCTAGTAAGCTAGGCAGGTAATTTAATTAGCTGGTAAGAATTCTGTCTTGAAATGTCTCATGAATTTGTTGTGAGCAACTACCTCCAAAGTGTATCTATTAACACTACAAAGGAGTACATTCAAATGTCACACAAACAGAACCCAAGACAGTTACAGCTAGAGAACTACTTTCGATAAGATAATTGGAGCTGGAAAATGTTTTTATTTAGTCCTTGACAGTCCAGTGTGTTTAGTATCCTCTAGATGTCAGCAATTCGTCATAGAGCAAGAGACAAGCAGCTCTTGAGGGGTCACCACTGAGCAGAGGTGAAGGAAGGAGCCTTGTATGTGCTGTAGGAGACAAAGCCCTCCTCCTGCCTCCAAAATAATTCCTGAAAAGAAATTCATAACAGTGATACCAAAAGACCCTACTGCAGAGACTAAGTGTGTTGACAAGTAAAGAGGACAGAGTTTTCCTCATAGTTTGAGATTTCTAAAAGAAGCCAGCAAAGAGCCAGCAGGCCCCTCCTTCAGACCTGGTCTCTTCCCTTCACCAAAAGAATACTCTGTGCATTATTTTCATAATGCAGAAAGGTACTGAGGTGATAGGCTCATCCAGATGACAACTTATTCTTACTTTGTTTTTCCCTTCCTTCCGAGTTACTGTAATAGCCAGAAGCTACTTCACTATTTCAGAAAAAAGTGAGAAAAACTCTCTATGGAGTGCTTCAAATGCGCTAAGCTTCTTCTGAAAGGAAAATAAACATATTTTGACCTTACAAAACCATCTTTATCAAATCAAGGGATTTATAGATTTAGGCTATGTCTAAATTATTAGGCAGATAGCTGCTGTGGTGTAAAGCAGTGTTCCCTCCAGCCTATGCACCAGCTTTCCTCTCTGCAGGAAGCAGAATGGAGTGCGGTGATGTCTGCCTCTGATGCTCCTGGGTACGGCTGTGTTCAAGAAGGCACATGTAGGTATCACAGTTAAGCTGTCATTTCCAGGATTAATTCAGATAGCTTCAGAGGGATGTTACTGGGTACTGCAGCCCTAGCTAGCTGGGTCCTGAGACTGTCCCTGCTCCTACCTCTGGCAGCACTAGGGACAGCATGGGCTGGGTACATGGTTGGGTGGCCATGCTTTCTCCTGCACTGCAAGAACCCACTTCTCACAAACTCTGACATTAGCCACAGACAAGCTCAGATGGCAACTATGCTCCATCTAATCCTTTGAAGTGTGGGGTCTGCTGTACCAGGGGACATCTACTGGGACAAGACAAAGCAGTTATAACTTCTTGACATTAAAAATCTTATCAAATGGTGGGTGCCCATTAATTAAGGAACCAAATCACCAGAAACAGAGCTGGATTTGATCATCTCCTCATCCTGAGGGGTTTAAATTATGTGATTTTTTTGAGACTCCTACAAATGTATCATTATATATGGCCTACCTATTCTGTAGCTGGTAGATGTTCTTCCATTAGGTTACCCTTCAGACTCTATGTCAGAATTAACCCAGACAGGAAAAAATCTATTAAATGAAGAAACCTGACTATTACACCAAGCTCAACATATCCAATAGGCACCAGTAGGACACTGGGTCTGGAAATCAAGACACAACATGCTTTATATTAGATTGGTTGTGAACATTTCTGCATGATTTAGAAAATGCCTCCTTTCATCCTAACCTGGACCTTTGACCAGAAAGAGATACTCTGGTAGAGGACTTCCTAGTAGCAGACACTCCAGAGAACACCCAAATTATTTGACTTCCGTCACAGCTAACATCACACACAGGCATGGACACAGCTGGTCTGCCTGGACTCACAGCAGTAGGAGTATCAAACATAAAATATTACTCCTGTGCAACTGCTGGTACAGCATAAGGTGTTGCAGTAGTAAAAGATGGTACTCATAGCAATCATTGGGAAACCCAGTTCAGACCAGCCTTTCTCCCAAGTGGAAACACAGCACTTATGACTGAGGAGGAGGGATGAAGTACCAGCACTGATACCAGAGGCTGCAAACAGGGTAGGTGCTTCTTTCTGAGAAGTATAAAATGGGATGCTTGAAGTTACATCAACCACAGACAAACATGCCTCCAGCAATTACACATTTTATGGCAGAACTCACCTCTCAGTTGCCCCAGGATGATACATAGACATCTAAATAGCATAACTTGGCTATCTTTACAGAGCTGCTCATGTAAAACATAGCAAAAGCTGTGTGCCATATTACATAATAACTATTTTATCTGGCAGGTTAATACAGCCAAACCTGTCAACTCCTCCTCCATACACATATGCAGGAAGGGAGGGATCCCACTGATGTTAATCTTTTCTAATAGAGCTACATAAAGGACAAGTAACTTAGCTAATTCACAACACTGAGGCTAGATACACCTTAGTTACTCTCCATCTGTTTAGGTTTTGAGCAAAGGCCATTGGTGCTATGAAAAATCCTTCGAGTTAAAGTCATGATGTACAAATTCTCACAATTGCTATTTCCCATCTTAGGAAGCCAAGGGCTGCCTCTGCTCTGCAGTAATTGTTCACTTGAGTAGAACTGTACAGCAGCTGTAAGGGTGTGTGCTACAGTATTTTTTTCTATATGACCTGAAGTCATAGTCTAATCTAAGTGATCAGGGACCAGAAACACTCAGAAAAAAAAGTAAAGCAGAGAAAAGATAATAATTAATGAGCCAAGAAAGTATCTGTGACATTCTGGAATAGTTTATTAAGTCCAGCACACAGGTTAAGCTATCTGGGAGTGTCTAACTACCAACAAATACTGAGGTCTTTAGAACTGGCTGCTCTTTTCACCCCTTTTGCTCACAATGGCTTCAACAGCTCTCGATGCCCAGCACTGCCCAGGCTAAGCTCTACTCTATGCAGATGAATAGCTCTGCTCATAAAATGGGATGAACTGTACATATTACTATTTGAAGCCAGTTTTCTTTTCCTATCTCCCCAGCAATGGTAGACAGAACATAAAATTTTGCCAAGTAAAGTTAACGATGTTGGAATTTGGATAAACAGAGATGCACTGTATCTTAGATACAAGGAGAAAATGTACTCTTCTTTCAAAAAGATATTGGAGGGGTGGGGGATAAAATGAACTAAAAATCAGGAAGCGTGTTACATTTCAGAGCCAAACAAACAGGTATCTGTGACTGGGATTTGAAATAGTGGCAGCTGCAGCATGTCAGGACCTGGGGCACAGCTGGTACTCCAAGGCTGGTTTGGGGGTATACTCCTTACCTGTGCAGGCAGAGAGCAGCCACAGACAGCACCACTACTCTGACATCCTCAGTGCTTCACTTCACAGAGTGGTGGTCAACTGGGACAGGACAAAGTGAGGCCAGGCTGGTGTTGCAAGGGTCAGGCTCCGGGCATAGACCCAGAGCAAAGCTGTGACCCAATGGTAGGTTGCAGTGCCATGCTAAGCTCTGTGCTACAACACTGGAGTTTTTGGGGTCCTGATGGCTGTTTTGTCATCCATCTTTTCCATTCTCCCAGCACTGCCCTAGATCAGTTTTATTTAATGGGAGAAAAAGGAAAAACAGAGAAGGAATTATGCCTTTAAGTTTTTCTAAACCTCCTAAAATTACTTGAGTTTAATGACTTGCTGTACATAAAATTGTATTTATACACACACTTCAGCCCTAAAGTGCTTGTGGTAGGTGACATTTAAACAGCAACAAATGCAGGAATATACTTAAACAAGAAAACAATCAAAAACAATCAGAAAATCACTACAAAAGGTTACTTAGAAAAGGGATATGGGTGCATGGGGAGAGGTATCTGCATACTGAAGCGAGCAGTTACATGCCCATTGATAAATACATCCATAGCCTGCTCAGGCATATTTTTTTATTCTGACAAGAAATCTCTAGAATCAGCTGTAAACTGGAGACCTAAAACTGATGCTGAAGGAGTGCAGATTTCCAAGGCAAGGAGAGATGGGACCCTTGCCTGGAGTGAGACAACTCATTTGTAGCACTAATCATGAGCAAGGCTGTAGCCAGCAGGCCTTTCCAACCATATTTCCAATCCATATTACTCAGGACCTGGTTGCAACATGCTTCTTCAGTACTCTACAAACAGTACTGCATGCTTCAGATAATGGCAATAAATGTACCGTTCATTAGTGATACCTCCCAATATCTTCACTAATTTTCAACAAAGGGTCTGAATTCTCCTGTGCTTCATTTTATACCTTGGTAAAGTGATGCACCCTGGTAAAACCAGGGAGGGAATCATGGTCTGGTTGCACTTTTACAGTAAGCTGTGCAGTAAACAATGTCCTGAGTGCCAATTGGCTTTAATTCCTGTTTGTATTTTGCACAGTGTGAGAGTTCCTCATCAGACACAGAGAGCTTAGGGACATCTATCAGCCCTGCCTTTTCACATCATACTTGCAAGTAAGTGCATCTGCACACTTTCATGGCTCTCACTATGTTTCCAGAAACACACAATTATCACCAGTTCAAAACAGATCTGCTAACAGTGTATCTCAGAGGAAACGGGCAAGAATAGTTGGCCTAAGCCATGATGGTTCTACAGTAGCTACAAAAATTAGAAAGCATTGAAAAAATAATTTACATCTGGGATTTTCAAAGCATCCTAAGGGGGCTAGGTGCTCAAATCTCATTTCAATTGAATAGCGAGCTGGATCCACTTAGAAAATACTGGTCTTAATCATTGAGATACTGCTGTGAAAACTCTAAGTGAAGTGCTATTGAGTAAAGGATCCATTTTACCACAGCCCTTTTTCAGAGTAGAATTATCCTGCCATGACAGTGATTAATAATCATGAGCTAGTAATTAAACTTTTATTTACAGAAAACACAAGGACAAAATGATGACTAGGGAAATGGTGCTATGAGCTGACCCTTCTCACTTCAAAGAATGCTAAGGGTGCAGCAGACTTTGCATTCACTCCAAGTTAAATATCTACTTAAAAAATTCTGCTCATCCTGAAAGCTGTAATGAGAAAATTGCACATCTAAAAAGTGAGAAAGTTAAATAACTACTCTTCTTGAGGATTTCTATAAGAAATAATTAAATTTAATTCATAGAAAATCAAGGGATCGCTGTCTCCGCTTTCCCTGTGAGTCTTTCAGAGCTCACTCTTTACTGGGAGACAGACAATAATTTTGTAAAAGACATAGTGACACTCTATTTAGTTGAGGCAGCTTCTATCATTTCTGCAAGATCTTTCTCCCACCCTGTCATATTAGAGACATCCTTCTAACACTTCTAATCCTTGTAATATGGTGGCCTACCTCCCATAATCAGCCCAAGGACGCAGATTTGCACATTTTTCTTCATGGGACAAAGCAGCTCTGGTCATGGCTGCCAGGATCATTCACGTTTTTGGTGGAAAGACACATTGGTTCACCAAACCAAGCAAGGGAGTCACTGTGGTATGCTACAGTATGGAGCAGTCTAGAGGAGCAAAAGCATGCACAGCTATTTAATTCTCTCAGTTCTCCTATCATTTCAGAGGATAACTGTTAGGAATAATGCCAGTCTTCCTCAGCAGTGCAACAAGTATGCACTGAGTGTCAGAGCCAGGGAAGTCTACATGCCAGGTTATGTAGAGCTGCTTTTCAAGTGAGTCACTGATCCCCAGATACCCACGCCTGGGTTAAGGCAAAGATCTCCTCTGAAGAATGGAGCAAGTGCCCCTTTAGACACTGTGCTGGTCAGCAATCTGGGCAAGAGAGCCTGGAGAGGACACATGGCTCAGCTGCACATGAGGAAAGAATCAGAACCAATACTGATAAATGTCACTGACAGGGAAACTTATGTGGAAAGGAATTCAAGCTCTGCCACGAGAGGATTGCCATTTCAGGGGAAGCACAACACCACCATGTGCACTTCTAGTATCCTACTGCCAATTAGAAATGAAGGCCAAGGCATGGTCCACATCACAAGCTGCTGCATATGGCTCTGTGCCAAGCACAGTGGCTGACACCATGCTCCTGTCCTTGTTCAGGATGGGGTACAATTAAGAATTAAATGTATGTCTCCTGTCTTTCCCTTGATTCAGGGGTGAGAAATGCTGGTTTTATTTGACCTCTCCAGGGTATTTTAGATCCATGTGTACTTTTTATCTTCCACCGTATGCCTCCACCAGAAGGAAGGTAAGCTGTGGGGGTGACTGGAGGGCTGTGCCAGCTCAGAGGGCAGGCAAGAACCCACCATGTTGCTTTCCTTTCCAGCAACCCCTGACCCACAATGCTGCCAAGCCCTCCTGGCATGTGGCTACAGATTTTCAGCATAATGATCACTCTGACCAGAAAATGTCCTCTCCTCCCCTTCCATTGCAGGCATGATCCCACATACCACAGAGGGAACAGGTGCCCATCAACATTCAAAGCTATGGCAGCGAAGAAGCAAGTGACTCATAGCACATGTTAGATGTCATGTCCTGAAGAGTCATCTTAAGATAGACGTGATAGAAGTCTATGTGTGGCTGAGATGTCCTTTGCTGACTGACTGACAACAATCTGTTGTTGCTCAGACAGTGCCAGGCAGACTCAGTTGAAGAGATTTTTTTTTTTATATGATGGTGCAGGATAAGTAGCATGAGGATCTCTCCCAGCAGTAGATGCTCTGAAGCTGTGTCAGAGAAGAAGGAAGAAGAGCCATGTCTGGCTTTGAAGCAGCAGCAGTTACAAGTAGCTCACAGAAATAGATTTATGCAGACTAACTGATGGCCAGACCAGTGCAAACAGCTACTGAGAAGTATGAGATATGGGGCAAAGGGAGAGAAGTAGCATGAGGAATTACTGGTGATCAGAAATCATTAAGAGTTGGAGAAAGCTGAGTTTTGCAGCTGTAGATGCCCTCTGCTGAAGTTCACCCTCTCTGTCCAGTAACAGGGTCACCCACAAAGCCTGTGCTTGCTGCCTGGAGTAAGCCAGGATGCTGAGTGGAGACAAAAGCTGCAGAGTCTGTTTCATGGAGGATTCAGCCACTTTGCTGACCATGATGAAGTAATAGCTGAAGCCAGACTGGAACCACCTACAAGTATCAAGAGGAGGCTGTGAGAACTTGGCAGAGGTCTGTGCAAAGGTGGGGGGCTGGCTACTGCGGGCAGTCATTGTTTCCTGGTATATGTCCTTTGCTACGGACCTCCCTGGGTAGCTTCTGGGTAAAAGACTTTAACCATAGCAGCACACCAGGGAAACCATGTCCATGTGAGCAAGTGTGCACAGATCATTTCTGGACACCACAAGTAGAAAAAGTGCTCTCCCTTTCCAGTTGGAGGATACACACCTAGCTAGTGACAGTCATTAGTCCATCCCTGTGCTAGAAGGCTATTGGTTTATCATGCATTCCCTGGCTGATGGTGAATGTTGGAGGTCAAGCCCAACTCAGAGGAGACTGCCCAGGAATTCACCACTTTGATACTACACTTGCCTTGTCAAGAAGAGCTAGGAAGCTGGAGAAGGTCTCTGCGTAGTCTCACCTTCATTCACTCTTTCAGATGGAGAATGGGAACAGAATGCATGGACATAAACCTGGTGGCATCCTTTAAATTCCTCTTTCTAGCTTTATGTCTTTGTCTGTCTGGGGATCAAAATACAAGTGCACAGTGCAGGTGTTATACAGATTCATTTTTGTGTGTGCTGCTGAACATCAGGATGCCTAAAGCAGTAGTAGGTATCTGTTTGAAGTCATGAGTCATACTGGTATTGCTGGGCAGCCTACTCCATCTAGAGAGTAAGCAAACCACAGATCTGATAAGCTTTGTGTTGCCTTTGTAAAATTTGAATCAGGCCCAGGGGGTGTTTTCTTACATTAGTGTATTTAAGATTAATAAACCTAGATGTGGTGTATAGTTCAGGGATTTGAGGGGCAAATCCTATGCTTGCCAGGAAAGATAAATGAAATAAGTATTTTGTGAAATAAATATTTTATAAAAGAAAAAAAAAAATAAATTCAGAATTTGTATCTCACAGGACTAATGTATCTTAGCGTTTGTGCTGGAATGACTCTGAGGCCTCCAACATCTCATTTCCCTTGCCTTTGAGCAAGATGATTAATTTAAACAGACAAATAAAGAACTAAATGGTAAATCACAGTTCCTTTGAAGTTTAGAGCTAAGTCTGCTGAATCAGTATTAAGCTGTTCCTGCATTTCAATTAACTCTTTGAGAAACTGCTGCTTCATGGAGACCTTCTGTAATTACCAGTGTGAATGAGTGGAATTCCAGAGGTGATGAAGACCTTTTAGTTAATTGATTTTGAGGCTCCAGCTAGACAGGCTGTGCAAAAAAAAAAAAAGAGAATATAGCCATGGAAGTGTTGATAAGTAGCTTAATCTTCAAGGCTTACTGGTTTGTTTTTTTAAAAGAAAGTAATGAATAAGAATGTTTGTTCTCAGAGTTCTTTTGAGGAGTAGTTTCTGTAGTTGAAGCTAATGTGTTAGCAGCTAAAAATAAAACCAATGACCTCAGCAGCATCCTCTAGATGTAATCCTAAAACACCGCTGACCCGAGTCTTTTTATTTGCAGATTCTTAATTATAGGGGGACTGTCTCTTCCTTTCTCTGCCATCAGTGTAATGAAACAAAGCCATCTGCAACCCATTTTCTATAGTAAATTAGTTTCATCTTTTTAAAATTTGGGAGACAACAGTTTGGGAGACACCTTGCAGTTGTGAATGTAACAGAACATATTTTATGATGTGGCAAAAGCACTTACCTCCTTTTGTGAAATCAAGCATAGATAAGAAAAAGGTTTGTGTCCTTTCCAGGGCACCCAAGTTTTACTGTTTCTAAATATGCTGTCAGTGTACTGAAACATTTACTAATATAGTTTAACATATATTATTAATATTTTTATGGCACCTTCTCTCTCTTTCTTATTTCCATACCTTCCTAAAGTAAAAGGTGAAAGAATTTCAGCAGAGCTTTGAGTAAAAATCTTCACAGGGCCCTTGGGATGCAGATAACTTGAGTTTTCAAAACATGGTTACTAAATTCTCAAATCTGGTCTATACAGACCAAGTGTAATGTATGTATGAGAGGGAGGAACTTTCACAAATCAGTAATTTCAAGCAACAAACATCCTTGGGAATATTATTCATACTTAGATAACATTAGAATAGACTGGTTGTTCCTTCTGTGCTTTGATGTACTGTTGTAGTTGGGGTTGCTGAAATCAAATAAATTTATACAGTGTCTTAGCAGAATTGCTTCCTTGGGCTCTAGGTCCAGCACTAGCAGTATTCACCTGCAGAGCTCTTACCATGCTTCTCTATACAACTAGCATAACATCTTCTTTTCTCAAGATAATGACAGCTGTTAACATGGATGGTTGTGAGGACTTGACCAGCTAGCCCACACACAGAAACAGAGGGCATCCTGCCTGCAGGACCCATACATCTCAAGTATTCTCATACTCATGGCTGTCTCCTGTGGTATCAAACGTACATTTGGGACTCTTAGCAGAGTCCCTGATGTCAGCTTCAGGGCAAGATAAATTTCTTTTCAGTTTCCACTGGATGGGCCGGATTCCTTCTGTCCTGCTCACACTTGGGTAGCTGCAAGTGCCCGCTCGATGCTACATATCCAAATCCAGAGCTGCATCCCCCGTGCATCTTCAGTTTCTTTTGTGTGCACCACCTCCCTGGACAGCTTTATGTTTTTTTGCTCTTGCCTTAGTCTTCTCCTCCTTCTAGCCTCCTTTGGAGTGGCATTATGTTTTGCAGAAGAAAACCTTTTATGTTGAAAGTGGAATATAAGAACTCACAAATTATATTTTGAGCAAGCAATTCTTTTATGAAAACAGTTTATCAGGCTTTCTCCAACAGTTTTAGTAAAAAGCCTAAAAAACTATTACAGCCTCTTGTCTTGTAAGCCAGTCAATACTGACTTGCTTCTTGAAGATATAAGCTAAAACTATTAATGATGTGGTGAAAAGATAAAAACTCAATAAATGCTTGGTTTGGTCTCTTTATATGAGAGAACTGTAAAAAAACAACAAAAAAAAAAAAAACCCAAAAAACTTTTTAAAAGACCTGAAATTTTGAATTTTTTGATGATAAGTGAAAACTAGTAATTGTTTATTTCTTCCCCTATGTGTCCTTTCTCTCTCTTGCCCACCAATCTCCAGCTCTAGGAAGGCAGTAGACAGGGATAAGAGAGGAGAGAGGATGATGAGAAAGAAAGAAAAACCTGAATCACTTCCAAAAAGGTAATGTTTTTAAACATAACTTTTGTAACTAATTTTGAGGATAAAAAGAAAAGCATATTCTAAGCCTGTAAATGAAAATTATCTCCTCCTTTTGTTTGCGAGTTTTTATTTCCATATTCTGATGCATTCCAGCTTCTATTTGCTTGCATATTAATTACTGGCCTATTAAGTAGCTCATACCATGGCTAGAGTCATTCTTTTATTGAGTAATCTATTAAATAACTGGTGAAAGTTCAAATGATGCAAATTAATTTTATTATCACAGCACTACTAATTCAAATCCTTTGCCATGAAGAAAAGAGCATAAGGAAATAAGAAGCATAACTTCCAGCTCCTTACCAGTCTTCCTGCCTCATTTCCCTCTTGGGTTCACAGAGCACAGCCTGATGTACCCATCTGTTTCTAAGTTTCAGGATTTGAGTTTTATAGAAGGCTCTTGCTACAAGGCTAGAAACATCCTAAAACTCTGGCTCAAATGAGGCTTATTGTGCTACTCTCCCAAGAAAATAACAATTCCAGGAAAGGAAAGTCCCTTTGTGTGTTTTAGAGATGGCTATTGCTTAGAGATATCACAAACACCACTGTCAACACATTAAATGTCACTGTATTAGCAAGGACTGGTCCCCTGACCTTGATAACACCTATAAGCAGAGTTATCTGTCTGGTCATGAAGCCACAACAATTTTTTCCAACATGTGAACATGAATGTTGCAAATCATGATATTAAGGGCAGACAGGCAGTGAACACTCCTTGTTCCTTCCCCAAAACAAGCTGCTACCACAGTGCCCACAGGCCCAGCATACTTCATTTTAGCAGGGCTCAAGCAGAAGCCCACAGAGACATCAGATCTTGGTAGCTCTGTCATGATCAGGGCAATGGAGGTTTCTGGGAAAATGTTGTCAAGGACATGGATGAAAACATAGCAATCCATAAACTATGTAATGTTCCTAATGTCTTCCACATTTCATTAATATATTTTATATTAAGTTTATATACAATCTGATTTCTTATGATTGGTGTCAACATAAGCAATCCCCAAACTGCAGCAGCTAAGATTTGCCTTGAAATTACAAACTTTCAGGTTTCTCTGAAAGTATCTTTTCAGCAATACCAGGTATATACCAATAGTTGTTATTTTTTACTGATTTGTTTAATGGCATTTAACTCGAATGCAGTTTCAGACTCGGTTTACTGGGCTGACTGGAAGCTGCACACTTTCCAGTGTGTATAGAGCCATCCCAGATTTCATTTTAACATTTTCATACTCAAAGGCCACTTTGCTGCCTATTAAGTTGGGTGGCTCTATAAATTAATCCCATCAGCATATTCAGACTGGAGTAAGAAGACACACACTGACCTTTTTCACAGTACCTCTGGGCTGTTGTTCTTATGTTAAAGATCTGTGGGTAGACAAAAAAAAAGCTCATTAAGATGAGGTTTTCTAAATGGAATCAAGACAGACAGTGCCATCAGACCCCATCTCCACTTTCACAGCAACATAAATAAAATCTCTTCTTTCTTCCTCTCTTCCCTCACTTTTTGAGGTGATTTCAGTGCTTTTCTGTTCAGTCTCAGTTAAGTGGCTAGTGGGAATCTCTGCTCAACTAATTTCAGGTATAGAGAACCAAAATTGCTCAATCCTACCCCATAGATTGTCTGCTACTAGAAGTGGCTGATTCTGCTGGTACAAGACAGTCTGAATTCTCAGAAATAATTGTGAAAGATGTGATTTCCTACTTACTTTTTTTCTTTCTTAATTCTCTTGCCTTTGAAAATAGGTGCGGATCTAGACTATTTTCTTATTAAAAAATAAACAAAACACCCAAAACAAACAACCCCTCCAAAACCCCCTGAAAAACAGAAATCCTTGAAAAATGAAAGCAATTGTCATTGACATAATTTCCACTCATTTTGACCAGCTCTAGATACAATAGTGTATGTGGCACTGAGATTAAATAAATGACCTGATGGAAGTTAACATTTGTCTGTTCATTTATTTCAATGCTATTTAAGTAGACTATCTGACCTAGATAAACTATATAGGTTCATTGCATAACATAGGTATGATGAAAGAACAGGTTTATATGAGAGTACTTTTCATTAATATATCAAGAGATTAGAAGGGCTGGAGCTAAGAAATATGAGGAAAAAGAGAAAATAGGGAAAAAAAAAGAGCTGTTTGAGTAGATGGCAACAGGTAACATATTAAAACTTCAAAAGAGCTGGACACAAGGGAAATTAAGAGAAAGATTTCAGAGAGCATATGATTAAGATATGGGTAGAAGCACTGCAATCATCAGTGGAAGCTGTGCTCCTCCTTCTAATTTGACTTGTGACAGCCTCATTCCAACTGCACTAGGTCACCATCAGACAGAAAGGCAAATTTGACCACAATGGAAGCCTCTTATTCTGAAATGATGGCAAATGAAGGAGGCCTGGACAGAAAGCAAAAATTCCTATTGGAATTGCACAGTGCCTTAGCCAAATTATCAACACCGTTTTTAGAAATGTGGATTTCAGCCACTACTTGTGGTTTCCCTGTGTTTCCATGCTCAAGTGGGAAAGTTTCCATCCATAGTGGTGGGTGCAAGTTCTGCACCCAGGTACCCCCTCCAGCTGATCCCATGGACAGCTGACGGTGGGCTCTATGTGTGTGGGAATATGACGTATATTTGGTCAATGGCAAAGAAGAACTGAAGAAAATCCTTGGAAAGGAATAAATGGCTTCTCCCAGAAGAATCCTCAGAAAACTCAAGTCTACAGTTCTGCCCTTGTAGGATGACATTTATCCCAGGAAGGACAAGCCCAGTGGCAGTATTGGTCCTTTTCAGTTTCTCTCTAACATTGGAAAGCTTTTCATTGTGTATCTTTTGATTCCTTTATGTTTAAAACAACACTCTTATGTCAGATCCAATCAGTATCTAGAGCCAGTTGTGCCTTGGCTTCAGGCTTATGCCTCCCTGAAGAATATCACATTGGTACACCCAAAACCAAAAAGAACCTCAAATGAACACAAAATTTAAAATCCCCAAATACTTATATATATCCTTATGTTCAAATATTTCAATTTATTCAAGTCCTTTGAATTCCTGAGTACACCAATAAAGGGACATACCTAATAATAACCTCCATGATTTTCCTCTAAAGTAACAGAGAAGGCAGTTTTATTTGCTGCTTTGAGTTGGCTAGGATTCTGCTGAAGTTGGGGCATCTGTTTTTCTTATTTTCTTCTCTTTTATCCTCCTTTCTCTCTCTCTCCCTTCCTGCAGCCAAGTCACTGATGCTAGTTTCTAAAGTCCTCCTGCCAGAAGCTTGCCCATCTGTTCAGCAATATCTCCTTGTAACAATGTTGGCATTAATTTTTTCTGTGTTTTGGTTTTCATTTCAGCAGAGATGGGCAATGGGAAAGGACATCTGAGTCACTTCTTAGCTGACTGCATTTTTAACTTCTATATGCATTAGACAAGAAAAAGTTTACTTCAAAATACTACTAAGAACAGAGATAGTGAACTTCTGAAGTCAATTAAATCAGGTCATTCAACATGTTGTAATGGACTGACAGTGCCTCATTTTTAAGCACAGTGTGTGTAAATCTTTTGACTACCACAGTGCTGACTGAAGCAGTATCTTCTTCAAAGGAAGATAGCACTAAATACAGCAGGTGAGTACAGGCAACTTTGCTTTCCCTGCAATCTATGATAGATACATTTTTTTCCCTTCTGCTTTCTTAGGACGATCAGAAATTCATGGACCATGGGACACATTTTCCTCTCATTATACTAACATAAATCAGAGGAACTCCATTTTAACCAACTGATTTTTGGTGAGTCTGCACAAGTGGAAAATCACGAGGTCTACACCTTTTTCATCCTTTCTATTTTACAACTCATCATGTTCAAGAAAAATTATCAAGCAGTAACTAATATGACTTTATATATTTAGTGTATGCTATGCTATAGCTCTTTCCACAAATCCTGCATTACCCTTTAGAAGGAATTTCAATAACTACCAATATATAAGAAGTGAGATCTATAGCTTAGCTGGGTAAGAAGTATGTATTCAACACTCAGAAGACATACACTGCTATCTAGTGGCAACAACAGGAATTCTTAACACACAGACATCCATAACCATACATAGTTTACTATATAGGAACTTTTTTGTTGCGCTGTTTTTTAACAGAGAATAGCGATAGGGAACAACCAGTGCCCTGTTGTTATCTCACAATGGTCAGTGTTTGTAACTGTAACTAGGAAGTCATTGCAGCATTTTAAAGCCTGATATATTTTTACAGAATATGAAAACACCAAATGCTATTATATATTTAATGTTTAATTAGAAACATTCTTGAAAGAAACTAAACCAAAAGGTCTAAAGCAAGACTCTATTGTAGATTTATAAAAATGGTTAAAGTAACATCTGTAAAATCAACTGTCTTCAATTGTGTAAGATTGTAGGTCAACTAAATATTTTCCCATATTTTGCAACAGTTTCTGATGATAAATTTTGATAATACCTAGGAGGCTGACTTGTAAATGGATATTTTAAGCTGTTTTCAGGACCTGAAAGTGGCTACAGAAATTTTTCATTTCCTAATTCAGCCAGAAGTCTAAGGAGCAATGTTTATTTCTAGCTCTCTAGCAACTGGTATGTTGGCTTATCTCTCCGTGCTTTATCAGAGGGGATGTTTTCCAGCAGGAACAGCAAAAAGGACCCTGGGTTTGTATTCCAACCTATTTATCCTGCTGCCTGTAATGAAAAGCCGTATTACTTATCTGATGTCCATGGCTGGAGACATCAACTGAAAGTGCTGTGGCATTAATCTCTTCCATGTTTCTTAAAGAAGCTCTCAGGTTCTGCTAACTGTTGGTGTTTGATGAATAGCTTTGGGAGTTCACACCATTCCTTTTATTATATGGCTTCTGAAAGATAAATCCTTCATGTTGTAACCTACAGACAAGCCCTGTGTTGAGAGCCAGTTTAAATGAATTTATAGAGATCTTCTTACATATCGTCCTGAAATGAAGGAGGGATAATTAAGGGAGGGTCACCAGGCAGTAACTCCTATTTCCCTTTTTAGTCAATGGAGAGAAATTTATGCTCCCAGGAAGGAAGGTAGAGGAAGAAACTTGTTGACCTGTTTTGAGTAACTGCTCTGGGTTGAGATGAATCACAGCCAGACTCTGCATTGGTTATAGAGGGATCAGGTGAGCTCAGCTGTATCTAACTTAGAGATAAGGTTTGCCCAAAAAAACCATGATGAGGACCTCAGGGCTGAGAAAAGTCATCCGTCATGGTTCAGATCACACACTCTGAGTAGATACATCCCCTCACAAGTGAGACTTCCATCTAGATAGTATGACTGGATCCCTACAGTCTGGTTGTACAAAAGCAGGGTGCATCTAGTGATGCAAGTGAGATGCTGTTTAGGCAACAAGCCTGCACTTGGAGTTCACTCTTCACTATTTGGATATAAGAAAGTACAAGTCATGCTTGAGTTTGCAGGGTATCATTTATATAATGTACCATTTGTGTAATGGAATTGTATATTATCCAAGGAATAAAGCAGCTTATCAAGTTTTGTACTCAGGAAACTCTATAAATGAACTGTAACAGCTACACAGGAGCAAAAAGATCTGGTTTTAAGCTACTTTTCCTCATTTTCATCCTTGCAACAGCCATTCACAAAATAAATTTTCAAAATTTCAAAGAATAAAATGCAGTAAAAACACAGAAAAATAGGTGCAAAATAAATAGATGTAGAAATTATTTCTCAAATCTGAATCCTCACTTTACAAATCAACAAAGAGGGTTAGAGATTGCCTTACACAAATGGCATGAAAAGAAACAGGACATGTCCTTAACCACTACACACACAGAATCACAGAAACATTAAGGTTGGAAAAGACTTCCAAGATCTTAAAGTCCAACTCTCCACCTAACATTACCATAACCACTAAACCATGTCCTGAAGTGCCACATCTACATGTTTTTTGAACACCTCCAAGGATGGTGACTCAACCAACTTCCTGGGCAGTCTCTTCCAATGCCTCAATTCTCTTTCAGTACTGAATTTTTCATAATGTCTAGTCTAAACAAATGATAACAGATAAATTTTGTAAGCGTATAGTGTGGAGAAATCAAAGTACTGTTGTTAACATTAGAGTCCTTTAGGGAGGTTCATCTACTTCAGAGGTCTATAAATTAGCTGTATATTCTAAATTTGTTCTCCATTATTTTTCTTTTGTCAGTGGAGAGGGATAGGCATCTTCAAAGACAACCAGCATTAGTAGATACCTTTTGTTAAGGAATCTTAAAACCACTTTCTGGAAGTGCACATCTCTCTCCCTTGACTACAAAGTGCCGACAAAAGTAGCTGTCCTTGCATTTGCATGAGGAAGCACTGCTACAGGAAGAGGTGCTGAAGCCTTTCTCAAACTACCTGCAGTGTGTTTCTGTCCCTCCAGCTCCTTTCCTCTCTCCACTCCAGCTTTTGTTTTTGGGCCAGATGAGAAGCTACCAGGATTGGAACTGTCAAAAAGACCCCCTAGTTTTAACCTGAATTCCTTCTTTAAACCATATCACTGTGGTCAATCTGTGCCAGCATCAGTGAAGGAAAAGCACAGAATTAGGAATGAGTGACCAATTTCAGGACAGCTGCTCAGACCTTAATGCTCAACAGGTATTGCAGCAAAATGGAACCTCGTGGTGACTATAAGGAATTTAACTGAGATTTTCAATGATTCCTTATTGATAGATTTTTAGCACAAGTAAGCTGTTTTGTTTTGGGGTTTTTTTATGTCCATGTACAATGCCTATGTTTCACAATCATGTTCCTAGCTGAGAAATTCCAGTTGTACTTGGCATGTGTTATCCTGATTGCTTGGAGTGGCTTTGAGAGGGGTTTGGTTATCACACTGAAGGGCACAGCAGTGCATACAGAACTGAGTCTGCAACAGTGAAAACAATGATATTGGACCTTTTGAAGATTGGTTTCAGTGCATGCACAGAGGATTTATTCAGTGTCAGCCTATATTCATATCTATTTTGCAAAAAAAAGAAGTTTTCAACAGCTAATCCTAAACATGCCTCTAACCCCCCAAGTAACACATTTCCCAGACTGTCAGAGTCAATAATAGCACATACCTTAAAGAACTCAAACACTTATTGATCTTAAATTTAACAATTCTGGGTTTAAGGAATTCCTTTGGAATTTATTGAGCCCTAAATTTAATTTGGAGTGTATTTTCACAGAAAATACTCCTTTAAACATTTGCCTTGTTATCTCAATTCTAATTAAAAGGATTTAGGATGAGTATTCTTTAAATACACAAGCAAGCTGATGGGTTGGGTTTTGTCTGTTTTACAAAATGCCGTTACAACCCTGAGTTTCTGAGTCAGCTATGACATTCTGCAATTGATCCCGAAGCAGAACTTCATAAAGGCTGTTAATGTTTGCACTGTTGAACAAATATTCTAAGATACTCGAAATCCCAAAATCTCATCTGTGCATTCTAGTGCAGTGTATACAGACTAATTATGTCAACACTGTTGTATCCCACATGAATGGCATAGAGACAATTTCCATTAATCAGGGTAGAAATATGAATGCACAAAAATCAAAATTATCTGTAGAGGCAGTATTGTTTTGAGGGCTATAAGGCAGTGCTTGGATGCCATGAAGCCTGAGGACTTCAACATTTGCAGGCTTTTCAGTGCCCTCAGTGGTGTGTAGAGCCCAATTGCCTGGTCAGTCTGCTCATTTCCTTGACACTTCATCAATCAATATCTGAGGTAACATCAAATGACAGAAAGAAAAAAGGACAGGGCAAAGCTGGGCTCCAAATACAACACAGTGAGTTTCAAGTCAAATACTCAGACTACTCTGGGGAAGCTGCTTTGGTGTTCTGGTGCATCTACTTTGTACTTTATGAACAAGTAGGTTCCTTTTGAAAATAAAATAAGGAAACAGTTTCTTCTGACATCTGTTTGACAAGTTATGAGACAGATTAGTAGCTGTAGCTGGTGAGGGCTGTGAGCAGATGAGGACAGAAGGCCAAAAAAGAAACCTTTTGCAATTTTTGGAGAGTACTTTGGAAGGACACGGACAATGTGAAACAGAGATAACATTCTGTCTATGCCCAGGGTTGGATGGATAGCTACAGAGTGCCAGGAAGGAGTGATTCACTGGGCCCTTTTCTCCCTTGCTCCGACTGAGGGATCCTCAATTTATGTTTTCCTTTTATTCTGTAATTCCAGGCAAATACCTGTATTCATATGCCTCTCCAAGTAAACATTTACAGCTGTCACTAAAGGACAACAGGAGAGAAAAATATTCTGCTTCCAAATACAACCATTGCTAAACTAAACACATGAAAGAGGGTTAGTCCCCAAAGACTGATACTTTATGGCTCAGTCTCAAAGTAAATCTCATAAAATAAAAGGGGTGTTAAAAGCTTATTGGAGGTTTCCTCCCTTAGTGTGGTCCTCCTGAGATAACTTTTCCAACAGCACTCATTTTTTGAATGAAATACAAAAACTTATGCCTATCTCTGCACTAACTTTAAGCACAGGTAACAGGTAACGCTTCTTTAAGAGCTATTCTTCAATCAAAACAATGCCTTCTCAATACTTCTAACTTCTGAGTACCTATGTAATCTGTAAAATCACTGCTTTGATGGGGTGTGTGTGCAGAGATTGTGCTCATTTTAACAAATGAAAAAAAAAGGAAAACTTAATTTTATTCATGTATTGTACTAAAGGGAAATAAGCATTTTGAGTGATCAGGATCCTTCACTGTGGGACACCTGTGAAACTCATATGAGATGAGTGATTTTCCAAGACATGCCTGTGTGTATAAAGAGTTGTATTATACCTATTATATGTATACACGAAAGTATAATGAGTTCATCATATATAGTAAGATTTGTACTCTGCAATTAAGGAGGTATTAAGCTGAACTTTCAGACAGGCTTCCCTTTTTTCTATCTCCCCAAAATAAATTGAGCCAACTGATCTTCCCATGCTGCACCTCATTCCTGTAACCAGTTTTCTTTTGTTTCCCAGCAAGTTCATTTAAAAGTGAATACAAACTACACACATACAAAAACCCAACCAAATAAAAAAAAAAAAGCAAACAAACAAACCAAAACAGCTCAAACAAACAAACAATATTTTAAACTTCATCATCTATATGGCCATTATTTAGGTAAGATAGGGCTCAGAGGCATTGTAACAACCCCAGGTGCAGGGGCTCAGCTCACTTCTCTCTGAGTAAGCAGGATACAGTGTAAGAGCTTAAAGACATGTACCTGCTACAGGTGTCTACTTAAAAACTGGTGGATGAGGAGGTTTCTTCCTTCTGGGAGACAGGATTTAGTGTACACTCCAAAGAGTACCAAGGTTATAGCTACAGCTTAAGATTGGTGCTTTCTCATTCAAAAGGAGCTGATAGATCCCAAACATTTTCTGCTTTGCCTATTTATAGCAATCCTATGCTGCCTCTAGTAATTGCAGAGTAAATTGGGAACTGCAGATGTGATGTTTGGAAAAGCATGGTACAGAGGACGAACAAACAAGCTGTATAATATCTAACTTTGTCACAGCTTGAGACTTTCAATGCCAAGATAAATTCTCAGTCTTCTGACTGCTTTTCCTTATGCAGCATAATCCAGTCTTTCTTAATATTCTCTGCTGCTCAGCATTTTAAGTTGGCTTTTCATAAAGCTTGCATACTAAGAATTCATAGGCAATTCTACTAATGAAAAATTACTCCTTCTAAAGCATAGAGGGCAAAAGCAGCTTTTCTCAAGGTTGCTGGCTGTTAGAAAGATGGTCATTAAAATAAAGCAATCCTGCTGTAAAACTGATTTTTAAATTACAACCATTTCTTTAAAACTACTACTTTTACCAGAATTGTGAGTTTGATGACTGAGGCTTCAAACAAGAAAAAGGAAGGATTATCAGAGCTTAAGAGGAACTGAAATCCAGAATGATGACATATAGCAGAGATAGAGGGTGATTAATGGAAGAAACTGATAACCAGACCTAAGCATGTTTCTTTACCTTCCTGCTTTGCTACAAGTGAAAGCATCCATTAATTAGATCACCATGCCATAAAGCTGAGAGACCTGAGACATGGGAAGTCTAAACACGAACTGTGTCCAAGTGGGCAACCCAACATTATGCATGAGTTGGAGGGTGAAGACTCCACAATATCTCCCAAGAGGCTGGTGGAGGACTGGTGAGGAGTAGGTGACTAAGCCCCAGGACTTGATACCTGAGTACAATGGAACTATGAGGGAAGCCATAGTTTATCACCAACTACCTCAGGAGTCTCTCCCCTAAAGGAAGAGAATATTATTATTGCTGAACTTTGCAGATATGATAGCTCTTTAAGGTTAAATTTTAATCACATTGCTAAAAAGGGAATTGCTACCAGGATCCTGTTAGCAGGGGATGAGATAAAAGATGTTTCTGAAGTAAGCATTGTCCTTTCTGCCTGAAGGGAAAGGAAACTTTTCCTGCTTGCTTGTACAGGCTTCTCTAAGTCTTCTCACAGCCAGGCAGGTTGTTTCCCTCAATGATCCTTTCTCTTTCTGCACAAAAACTTATCATCTTCTCCATCCAGACAGGTTTGAGATAAGTCCAGTTGGTTATTGCTCCTCTGAAGATCAGGAAGTGCCAATTTTGTTACATTGTGTATCAACAGATGATCTATCTCTAAGAAAAAGGGACTGACACTGAATTTTGCTCCCCTATCACTGCATTCACTTTGTGTGCTTGCAAAGGGGGCAGGCAAGATGCACAGGTCTTTGATTACATGTATAGGTGTCAGAGTCATAGACAAAATTTCCTCCTCGTTCCGGGTAGTGAGAACCACTCTATATTTTTATTCAATTCAGGCTGTTTGCTAATCACTAATAGAATTATTAATTAATTGTGAAACCTGTTTGTAGCCTTATGTAGGCAGAGATTTACAAGGGAAAAATTGGGAACTTTATACACCAGTTATTGCTGGCTGGATCAGTATATATTTTTGCACAAAGTGATGAGATTGCAGATGCAAAACACCCTTTTTTATTCCCCATACCTTATATCTCTCATCCCCCATACAGTGATATGAAATTAATATTTTACAGAAGAGAGTGTATCTTGTTGTCCTCCACTCCAATACTCAAGAAAACAAGTAGGCACATCAGGAGACTGGCTTGACTGACCTAGGAACTTGTGATGGAGCTTCAGTGAAAAAGGCAGACTATGGAGGTGGAAGAAGCACAGCCCAGGAATGAAGAGATGGTGTCAGGAAAGCCAAACTCAGCTGGAACTGAGACTTGCAAGAGACATCAAGGGAAACAAGGAAGAGGTCCTTCTGCTACATTAGCACAAGGCTGAACAAGGGAAATGTTAGACCATTTCTGAATGCAAATTTGATTTAGTGACAGTAGACATGGTTAAGGCTGAGATAGTGTGTTCTCTGCCTCAGGCTTCACTGACAAGGTTTCCCAGGCATTGGTGCTCAGTCAAAGTGTTCAGAGAGGACCATCAAGTGGTAACAGAGATTGCACAGGGACATTGTTTCAATATCTGTTCTGGGAGGACCTCAAGATCTGACTGGATAAAGCCCTGAGCAACTTGGTCTGACCCCATAGCTGATCCTGCTTAGAGCAGGAGGTTAAACTAGAGACTTACTGAGGTGTCTTCCCACTTGAATTATCCTGTGATCCTATAATTTGTTGAAAAACAACTTGCACAGATGGATCACTAAAGTCAGTTCAGAAATATATCACTTCCCTCATCCCAACCAAATACCATCTGTTTACCAAAGAGGTGAAGCTGACAAAAATAAGGGTCATAGTTTCAGTTTGCTACACCACGGCAACCTGATCAAATTCAGTAAAACTCACTGGTCAATTGGTATATGATTTGACAAACATACAAAGAAGAAACCATTGTTTAAAAGTTTACAGGTGTCATGAAATAATTTTAAGAAATACAGAGTAAATATCCTCATAGGGAACTTCTACAAATCTGCATCAATCTTACCAAAGTTAAAACATCAACAAAATACATAAATATTTTTGCATGAGGTCTGCTATTAATAAAGTCAGGTCTACCTTCAACTATATTTATAAAATAAATTCTTTATTTATAAATTAAATTTGGATGAGAGAGGAGAGATAGGAAAAGTTGAACAATAAAACCTCTTTAGGGTTCATACTTGTCAGCATGAGTTAAAATAGTTTTCTGAGGATCTTTTTGATACTTTACTTCAAAATGTATTCAGGAAGTTGAAAAAATTCTGTGTTGCCTGTGTCAATTCACATCCAATTCTGGCCTATGTCTTCTTGCCTTTTGGAGAAAGCTTTGCCACTTAGATAGATTTTTATGAGAGCTGATGATCAGCCATTTAGTTACACTTGGAAACCGTGGACAGTCTGCCTTTAAATGAATATGCACATGTTGTGAATGAATAACCAGGCAATCAAAAAAAAATGAGGACTGAGTGTGTGTAGCTCCATCCTCACTCACCAGACCAACTTCACTCACCAGATGGCCCTGGCACACCTGAGCTCACCTTTGCTAAGGGTGCCCTTAGCCCCTCCCCAGCTGACTGAATGCAACAGTGCACGGGCTGAGACTCTCACTGCTTTGGTTTTTACAGAACACTTTCTGACTTCTCATCAGTTCACACTGAAAAAAAAATTAGAAACAGGCCATTTTCTTGGGAAGAAGTGTACAGAATTTCCTTACCATCTTAAGGTCTTGGATGTTTTTCCTTTTTTTATAGTTCTTTCTTTAGCTTTTATTTTTTGTTTTTTAGTTCTTTTTTCATTATATGGTTCCTTGGAAGGTATAATTTCATCACCAATATTCAGCTAGCCCTCTCCAGTACAACAAGAGCTATTATAGTAGAAGGAAAGGTCCCTGGAGTTTTGGCATGTATTTCAGAGGTTTAAATGAAAAAAATGCTTGCAAAGCACTCAGGAGATGTGTTCCTTCCATGCAACCCCATAAGCAAAAACCATCAAAATAAAACCACATAGACTAAAAAATATACCTTTTCTTTTTTTTTTTTTTTTTCTTCTCAGTTTCATTCACTGGCTTGTGGACAAAACACAGCTGTTTCTGAGATGCCAAACAAAAGACAGCTTTGTTATAACTAAATATATCCCAGGCGAGAGTGTCTCCATGCACAAAATCGCACACTTAGAGAGCATGGTTTTGCCAGGCCTTTCTTTACAGCTGCTGTTATTGCAGAAGGGTCCCTGCCTTCTAGGAAGAACTGTCAGCCTGAACAACATACAGTTCTTAGCACAGTAAGAAGTGGCAAGTTTGAGAAGCAAAAACATATAAAAAGAGAGTCCACCACTAGGTGGCAAAATGGTGTTTTCAATGAATTAACACCAGGCTCCAGATTCAGTAGTTTTCAGAAACCTCGCTTGCCAAAACAGACATGGTTAAAAATAAATAGGGCATTGTAATATTGCAGCATGTTTTCATTTGCTGGAAAACCACTGTAGGTCTGTAGCCTTACTTCACACTGTTACTGATGGGATTTCTCTTACTGCGTAGCTAGTCTTTGGCAGAAGTCAGTAGCCAGTATCTGCCTATTTGCATGCCCAGTTTCCAGATTTATTTCCACAATATATAGATGAGACAGCTAATTACTCACAGCCATAGGCTTGCAGACTACAAAACTTTCTTACATTTTGTTTCATCTTGCACAGTATAAGAAGCCACCCTGATGTTCATAAAATTAAGCATGAAACAGATGAGATGGAGAGAAGAGTCCGATTATTCTCGTAGGTAGAGCCTTGGTAACATTTTAAAGATGCTGTGAAACAAAATGTTATGTTACAGTACTACCAGGTAGATAATGAAGGTTTCCTCTAGAAACTGGGATGGGATGGGGTGCTTTGAGCTGCTGAGCAGCCTCACTTCCACAGGTTCTGAAGCATCCATCACTCCACAGAAACAGGCTTGTAACGTGCAAACAGTGCAAACACTACACTGCATAAAAGTGATAAAACAACACCAGTTAATATCTAATCTGAAACTCAAATGCAAAAAGTTGTTGTGGGACATCCTTGAATACTGTTAAAGCCATGGGGCTTACCATTGCTTATTAGTCTTTCCTCTTGGCTTCTAGTTGCTGTGACAATGAGAGTAACTTTTTTTCTGCAGACTGCTGTCCAGCCAGCACTAACATGTTCCCATCTATTCTTTTACAGCATGCCCTGTCCACTTCACATTTTTCTGTTTTCTTCTTCTCAATCTGTATTGGTCTTGAATCATTCCTTTATCTGTTCCACAAACATTTTCCACAAAATTTTCCCTTACTCTGCCTTATCTGCAAAGTACCTGGCTTTCTAAAGAAATACCAGGATTTAACAGACCTATAGACTGAAGAATAAGAAAAATGTGCTAAAGCTGTCACAAATAAAATAAAGGCTGAGCACAGCTTTCTTTGCTTCTGAATTTTTATTATTATTATTATTAATTACTATTATTATTAAAAAAAAAAAATGGTTTTATTCCCCAAAAGAAAACAGGAAGATTCGTGTTTGCTGCAGTCTGCAGGATGTTTCCTGACTGTCGGTCAGATCTCAGGCATGCAGCAGCTGGCACTAACCAGGACCAGTCCCAAAGGCAACTTCAGTCTCATATAGCAAAAACCCTCTGACATCTTGTCTAAATTATTTCTATTCTGCTGTACCCTGTCAAATCAACATGGTGTTCTCAAATGAGAAAATAAAATTAAGAGTAAGCTTTAAATATATTGTGGTCCCAGTGGGCATCCCACAAGAAACACCCTCATCTCTGCACTGCATCCTTCACCAGTGACCTCCTATCAGCTCTGTGTACACACATCCAGTGTCACATCCCACAAGTATTTCATGATGTCATGAAATTAGGTCATTAATGGATGGACAAGTGTAAATGCTGAAAATCAGGAATATGAAATCAAGGTGAATTGGCTGGAAAATAAAACAAACAAACAAACAAACAAACCCCAATAGTAAATATTTTTTCTGTACTTCCTCATTTAAATTTGTAATTTAAAGATTGTCATTTTGCAATTTATTATCGATAAGATCATAATCATATATTGTTGGCTGACATCTGTGCTTTTAATTCATGCTATGAATCTCTCATAATAAAATTTTAATTAATATTTGATTCTGTAATTATAGTCTTATCCAGAAAATTATCTTCCTACTTAAACCAGAAAATAGTTGCTATTTTAGAGTGGGAATCATATACTGCACTGAGACTGTATGTTCTGTTACTGACCAGCAGGTGTGATACCCTGTCCCCATTTTAATTTGAGGTAAAGCCTCATTCAGAGACTATTTTGAACAAAACATTAAGGAATTTAAAAGTAACACTAAGCTTTTTTTTTTTTTTTTTTTTTTTTCCTTTATAGGTCTGTATTTAATTTCAAATATTAAATATACATTTATACAGAAGAGAAGCAAGAGTCATGCTTGGTATTCTCATGAAGAAAAGTCAGAGTACAGATATGTAACATTCAGTCTCTGGTTTGATAAATGCACATTGTTTATGCAGAAATATAAGCAATGTTATAGAGTCCATGGTTCAAATTCAATATACATCCAAAATTCTTTCCAAGAAGAAAAAGAGAGCTTACACAATTCTGGTATGGTAGGTCAATTATTTTCAACATATCTGCCACACTTGCCAGCACTTTTCTGCCAGTATGTTTCTGAGAAACGAGCTAGAATACAACTCAAACACTGATAAAACTTAAGTAGCCACATGCAGGCTGTATCCCAGGAATGCTGTTATTTACAGAGTACTCACATTATAGAAAATCAAGGGGATGATGGTGCAGCAAGAACTGCACTGACAGATGAAGAGCTAAATCAGTCAATATTATGGAACTTAAAAAGTCACATTTGTAATCTAGTAGAAAAATGTCTTAATTAGTACATGCTAATGGATAGTCTGTTCTCCCCTGAGTGGGCATACTGAACAAAAGACTTTTTAAAAAATGTCTGGAATATAAAAATGTAAATGAAATCCCATACTGACCTTCTTAAAAATAATATTCACTAAGTTATGACCTAGCCTGATAGTTTTCTACTTCTTCTACTCCCAACCAGGCCATATCTTTGTAAAGCCTGGAGGCAGAAAATGCAAGTTTCACTCTTACTTAGTATGTGACCTAACTTCAGCTGACCTCTTGGCATCAGCAGAACATACCTGCATGACTCTGAAATTATGTTAATAGCAGAAAACAGTGCTTGTGATATACTCAGGGTACTTCACTGTTTGATATAATGCATTGTGGTTATCACTAGATCATTTCTGTAGAAGTGGTCTGAGTTTTAGCCCTCTGTCACAGCAGGTCTACAGAACCCAAGTATGACTTAGCTGCCAGTGGTCACTGGAGACTCAGGTGACAAGGTTCCAACTCTTGCTGCCAAAATTGGAGCTCTCAGGCTGGCAATATCCATCACCAGTTTTGAGCAAAACCAATTAGTACAGAGCTGGTCAGAGAAGTAAAAAGAATTCTGAGGATACAAATCCAGTAAGCAGGAGATCTTAGACCCAGGAAAATCTAACTCACAGCAGCCTAGAAGCTTCTCTTGGGCTGTACTGCATTCTCTGTGTGCCATAATTTCTCACGCTTCAGCACAGTAGTGGACAACTTGGTTACACTTCTAACAGCACATCAGCTAGTACAGACTTCCCAGGCTGAAAAGTCTGAAAGTGATTCATAGTCTGAATTACCACAACAAATCATTTTAATAGATATGGTTATAACTAAATGCATATAGCTAGTGTAACACCACATGTGAAGACAAAATATTGTTCCTTAGTCTTTCATTAAACAGTTGAATGCTTTCAAAAATTGAAATGTCAGAATATGTGATATTGCACCATTTCACAGTTATTTTGGAGTGAGCATTTGTGGTGTGTTGACCCTAGTGGGTGCCACATTCCCTGACTCAGCTGGACAAAGAAGAGAAAATAGAACAAAAGGCACATGGGTTGAGGTAAGGTCAGGAGAGTTCTCAGCAATTACCATGACAAGCAAACCAGATTTGACTTGGGGAAAAAAACCCCAAAACCTTAATATATTACCAGTCATATCCAAGTACAGGAAGCTTAATGATAACGATAATGATAAATATAAACAAATCTTAAAAACATCTTCTCCCCACCCCTCCCTTCTTCCCAGGTTGATCTTTGCTCCTGAATTCTCCAGCTCCTCCCTCCCAGAGATGCAGAGGGACTGAGAATGGAGGTTGCACTCAGTCATCACACTCTGTCTCTGCCACTCCTTCCTCCTCAGGTGGAGGACTCCTCACCATATTCCCCTGCTCCAGAGTGGGGTCCCACCCACAGGACACAGTCCTCCACAAACTTGTCCCACGTTGAGTCGTTCCCACAAGGTGCAGTTCTTCACAAACAGACTGCTCCAGCGTAGGTCTGCCATGGGGTCACAAGTCCTGTGAGCAAACCTGCTTCAGTGTGGGCTCCTCTCTCCATGGGGTCACAGGTCCTGCCAGAAGCCTGCTCCATCATGGGCTCTCCATGGGATCACAGCTTCCTTTGGGCATCCAAATGCATGGGGTCCTCCAAAGCCTGCAAATAGATATCTGCTGCACCATGGACCTCAGATAGATAGATAGATAGATAGATGGAATGATAGGGGCTGGAAGGGACCTCTGGAGATCATCTAGTCCAACCCCCCTGACAAGGCAGGTTCACCTAGAGAAGGTTGCACAGAAATGTGTCCAGGTGGGTTTTGAATGTCTTCAGAAACGGAGACTTCACCACCTCTCTGGACAGACTTTTCTAGTCACCTCCACAGCATGCAGGGAGACAGCCTGCCTTGCCATGGTCTTAACAACAGGCTGCAGGTGAATCTCTGCTCTAGGACCTGCAGCACCTCCTTCCCCTCTTTCTTCACTTCTTGGTGATTGCAGAGTTGTTTCTCTCACACATTCTTCCTCTTTTCTTTGGATGCAGTTGCTGCTGTTTTGCAGCAATTTTTCCCTCTTCTTAAATATGTTTTCCCAGTGGAGTTACTGCTGCTGACATGCTTGGCCTTGGCCAGCAGTGGGTCCAACTTGGAGCCAGCTCACATTGGCTCTGTCAGACATAGGGAGGCTTCTAGCAGCTTCTCACAGAAGCCACCCCAGTAGTTCCCCAGTATTTATCTGTTATTATCTTTTTTTATTATTATTATCTTGTTTTGTTTTGCTTTGTTATCTGTTATTATATTTGTTATATCCCAGTAGAAAGGCATTTGTTACAAAACTGTTAGAAAACAGAAGTTATGGCAGCTGTTGATTTGTCCTGAACATCAAGGTCATTTGCAGAACCTTCTGCTGATCTTGTTAGTTTACTGTAAACACAGCACACCTTTCAGGCTATACCTTGTCCACATAGTTTTTTGAAGCTATTTGTACCGTACCCCTCATCCCTGTGACTGAAGTGGACCATTATGCAAAGAATAAATGTTAACTCAGATATTTGGGATTGAAACTGTCAGAAGAATTTTATCTACTCACACACTTCTGCTGTAATTAGAATTGCTTTGAGCAAATAAGGTTTTCCTTAGAGCTTGCCAAACTTGATTTGTTTGACCAAACTATGTTACATTTATAGAGGAAGTCAATGACCTATAAGTGTAATGCTCGAGGAAGGAAAGTCTAGCAGTCCTGAATTTTCTACTGTTGGTAGAATTTTAGATTAGGCACCTCTCACACTTTTGGTACAAACATACAAATCTCATACAAACTTTAAAACACTCAGTCTGATACATCAGGCATATTGAGTTTAATTTATTTACATAGTTTGCCTGTGGAGTTGATACTCCCTCAAATCACAGATCTATGCTTTCACATGCATTCATAAAAAAACCCAAAGCCTGATCCCTGGCCACCATTCAGTGCAGACTGAGAGACTTCACACAGCTCTGTCTGGGTAGTCTCAGGATTCAATCATGCCTCCTGCTCTAAGCCCTGGCAGCTAATACCAATCTTAGAGATGAAAACATGGGACTGAGTCAGATACTTCAGCTGTATTAATAGTTTTCATGCTATTTCAGATGAGAGATGAAGTTCAACCATCACTCCATTCATTTCTCCTGGAACTCTTTTCCCTTCCTGTGGGGCCACAAACTTAAACAAGACAACCCCAATGAAATAAAGACTATGTTCTAATTTTAAAACCATATCCATATATGCTTCATGTAAGCACTTAGTTCACAGAAGAAAGACAACATTTTCTAGACTCTAAAGCTAAAACATTTCTTTGGGCATGCTGTCAAGATCATCTATTTGAACAAGTGTCATCCACTGTTAGAAGCTACACAATATGTCCGTTGTTTCCATTTGATAGCTTACTGTGTACTATAAATAAGAAAGCACAAAGGAAGAAAAGATACAATTGTGTTTCATCTTGGACAGTTAAATGGAATAAACTATTTTTGTTTTCAAATTTCTCTGCAATTCTTATATTATGGAATTATTTTTTCTTAAAGCTTTCCATGAAAATACATAGCTTCAAAATCACAGTTGGCATAAATCAGTACTACTGTAGTCAGAGCACTGGAATGCTGTTTATTTGTCCAGTTGATAATTTGCTCACAGAGTTATTGTGACTAGAGATTGGTATCCATAGCTTGACGGCATTAAAATATTCTAGAACATTACCAAGGCACATAAATAAACTACAAAATACTCTGCCATTCCCATTCTGCCATTAGTTAATTTAGACTTTTTTTTTCTTTTTTTTTCTTTTTTTTTTGGGAGGTGGTAGAAATACAAGAATTTCAACATACAAGGTAATGTCTCCACTTCTGGGGTATAGTATGGCATTTTTTAACAAAGCTTCATTACACTACAAACCCATTTACAATACTTTACTACAATGACATGTAGCTCTATTGTCTTACTGCTTCTATGGTTTTACTTGTTAGCTTCTATGCAGTCCTATAGTTCATCTTCCCTCACTGAAGTACTTCTTCAACCAATTTCCCTGTGACTCAGATTAGGTGGGATTCCTGACTTCAAACTCTTATCTGAAAAATGGTGTAATCTAGGCTAGTCATACAGGTTTCCTTTGTAAATCAGTGTAGAGGGACTGATGAGTCTAAGGGGTGACTCATCTAATCCCAAAATGATTGAATACAATAGGAGACAAATTGTCTTTCAGAAGTTCCTATCTTTCCTATTGCTTATATGGAGGTAACAGTGACTAGAGAAATTAGAGTATATTAGATAGCTAATTTCTAGATAGCTAAAATGAGATGAAGAAATTTAGATCTTAATTAGTAATGGGAGCACAGTCTGGACATAGCTGATTTACCTTTAACCGTTGTGGCACAGACACCAACATGCACTGTAAACCCACCCCAGGTGAAGGGAAGGTTAAACCCTGGCCAGCACCCCTGTGCTCTCTCTGGATGCCTACACTGCCAGGAACAGGTCAAGTAATTCAGCACTAGCCATGTGCTGCTGCAACATCTGGTGGGCTACCCAGGAGTAGAGGTCAGAGGCAGAAAGTGCAGGCTGAGATAGACAGGTGGTAGTCAGAGAATAGTGGCAGTACTATTGCACATCAGGGTTCACTGAACTGTGCACATCTACCTTTCATTGTCCTGGGAAAATGTAAGTATTCTTTATATATCTCTATATACTGAATTTTACAATGCATATTCTTAGCTGATACATGTCAATATGTTGTAGAAGAAACTTTGAGTAATATAGCTCCTTTTAATACTTTCTGCATTAAAATGAAGATGCATTAGCAGTAAGAGTTCAGTCTTCTCAGTTATGATCCCTCCTATTTCCTTCTTCATAACCAAGCACACCCGCTTGCTCTTCCACCAATTATGACAGTAATTAAAGTGAATAGCTCATGAGAGAACTGTTAAATAGTATTTGCTGGATCTAGTCATGTCAGCATATTACTGTCTTCATCAGTCACCATATTTTCTTTATAGTAAGTTACTGCATCTGCAATAGAAGGAACAAAAGTTAATGTGTCAGCTTCTCAAGTGCTCCAGTTCACTGCCAGGCACATTTGATTAGAAGGATACTAGGTGACAACAGGGAGAGAAAATGAGCTGAACACAATCTTCTTTCCATAGATCTGTCAGTTGTACTTGCAAATTATTAAATATTTGTATTATTTTACAGAAGAGTAACGAGGAACTCGAATGTGGCGAACTCAGGATATACGCTCATAAAAAAGACAAAGCTAATTTCTTGGAACTTACACCAAAAATTAACAAAGTTGTCAAGCTGATTATTTACAGTTTGGGAGAATAACTGGGACAAAAAAAATGTGTAGTATTGAAAACTGTAAGATTGAAAAGGGAAAAGTCACTAAAGGAAAAGAAGTATTTCTGATTTGGCTGACGCAAAGCCAGACCAGGTATGCAGAAAGACTACTGGAAGGTAACAATTGCAGGCAAAGTTTTCCTTTCCCACCACTAAAATATTTCTGTTATCAATAATAAATAATATACTGTGGTCAGGAGCTATATACAGAACAAAGATATAGTAGCAAAGACCAGATTATACTGTTGCTGTATTTTACTCTAATTGACAGAATAACAATGACAGGCATTTCTCCAGTATTTCATAATTTGTTGAGAAGCAGAACTAATGAGATTTTCTGGAATCAATAGTGGCAATCAACAGCACTGGCCCCTTCTGGCCATGTTTCTCACACTAACCATGGTAACAATGTTATGTGCTTCCACTAATGTAGCTCTATGTCACTTGCCATACTATGCATTATTTAATGACCTTTCTCAGACATATAATGATTTTTTAAAATCAGCAGGTGATTTGTAAGATTGTTTGATTGTATCCCTTGGAGTTGGCTCATCATACCAGCCCAGCTTTTTGCTGGTTTTGAGAGCACAGAAAGAAATGAATTGGTTAAATAGAGAGGGCAAGTGTTCACACAATGCCCAGACTAGAAACCTAGAGGGATTTTATAGCAATCTGATGCTCAGAGAGTGATACAATATAAATGACCAATTCAAAGCCATAGAAACAGCTGTAGAGTTAGTAACAGGTCCTATGATTGTCTGTCAGCTTCTCATTTTGAACAGTAGATCATTGCCTGATGCGTTCCCCTGATTGATTCAATGGCTTTATCAGTCTTTAGTGACAGTATTTGATTTCTACATCCTTTTCAAATTTTCAATATGAAATCAGAACCTTTTTATCAGACTTGTCATCCCTTATTCCTCCTTTTCAGCTGTGACTGTTTATTTATTGAATTTATTCCACCTACCCTCCAGCTATTAGCTATATATTGTCTCCATAGCAATCCCTCTCTTCTCCTCAGAACAGAAGCAAAAGAAGAAGCTCGGTAATTGTGGTTTTACATGCAAGGTGTCATTTGAATGCTTTCAGGAGTGCAAACAGCAGGCGATATGGCATTTCTGACACTTTTGGATAGCATCACTGTGTGCATTATTTTTTCCATATTTATGTTTCATAAACCATTTGCAAATTTTAATTTAACTTGACTTACTTAAGCATTGGCTTTGCTTGCATTTTTAAATCATTAACAATACGAACTTAATATTGTGTTCTTCTCATCAGGCTCCTTTACTTGTGCAAGTTTACATTTATGGTACAAGTCTTAAGAGGCCTTTACAAATTATCCTTCCTGTATTGTGGGGGCAAATCATTTGCTTAAAATCCCAAGATAACAAGTGAATAGAAATCTTTCTCCCACGAACCTTTGCCATATCTTTTTTATCATTTTGGCTTTTTTTTACACCAAACCAGTATTGTTAACATCAAGAAAATTCACTTTCTCCATAGTGGACAACAGTTAATATACATCTTTTTCTTTGAATCATCCACAGCTAACTCTATACATATAGGAAAGAATACATTTTTGCATGCGTATGTTAAGAGCATCTTCCAAGGCACTGAATGCTCTGTTTCTGCTTCATCCAAGTTTCTGCTTCATCCAAGTTTCTGCTTCCAGGTTCAGTCTTTATATACTAAAAAAACAGCACCCTAAATTTAGAGTTTCTTACAAAGAACTAGGCTAAGAAATGTGCACATTTACCACTGATTGCAATGTTGCTAGATAGCAGCTAAAACATAGTAATGATACCTATGCCTCCATGAAGTCGTCTTTAGTTTGTATTATTATTTATAGAGTCAATTAAGTGTGGATGGTTCTGTAAAGAACACAGAGAGCTTTAGGCTATACTGTGGATAGTTTGCTCTCTAGCACAAATCTTAACTAAACATTATGTAGAAATGTGACAGTAAGGGCAGACAGGTTTATATATAATAATGGGGTGCAGCAACTAAGCCAAAAAGGATAACATTTAATATGAAAAACACAAACAATGCCCCAAAAAGGGACAGTGAAGCATAACATTTTCCAGCTAGAAAGGACCCCAGGCAAAATTTAAAAAGGGGCTAATGACCCAAAGTGAAGTTCAGCTAGCACTGTAAGACCTACTTTTGAAAACCACAGCAAAGGGTACTGTGTTATCAAACACTGTATTTATTTCTCAAAGTCTGTAGAGGTTCATTCAACCAAATTAAATGAAAAGGACTAAATATCTCTAAGCTTGTACTTTTGTTCTGCTTACTATCAGTTACTCTATGTAGTAAGAGCATTATCTGAAGTTCACTGCAATTCTTTAAATATTCACTATAAATTAAGTGGGATCAAGATAAGGGTCTAAATAAGACCTTTATATCCTTTCCGTGGAAATAGTACTACAGCTTGGAGGAAACTTTGCTTTTCTCTGTATCTTTCAGTTTATTTTCACGCAAGTTCTACCAAATTTTATGTGATTTTCATGTAGTATAGTTGAAAAAGTCTTTATCAATCAATGGGTATATTAAATGAAATTAAAGAAGGAATGATTAATCTGTCAAGCTCTTGACTGTTGTCAACTAGTGCTTGATTGCTTTATGAATTCTTTATAAGTTTTTGGCAGTCAGCAGATTCAATACTACTTTCCTACTGAACACATTTCCTACTATCAAGGACCTGTCATTCCACAACTCTACACTGATATGCAGAGACTATGCACTGGTTTGGTTAAGGACCAGGTACGAAGGTTCTGCAAAAAAATGCAACTCTACTTATTTGTTTCCCTAGCAGTCTATCCATACAAGAGCCCATGAGGAGGAAGTGCACTTGGAAGAACAGAAAGAGGGTTTGGAAACATGGTATTTTTATCAAGAAGACCAAATTTTGGTTAATCTTTACTGTTATTTAATAGTAAGAAAGTCTCCATGGAAGTGTTACAGATTAAATCTTTGCATATTTACTGTGTTAAGAAATAGAAGCATTTTTGAATAATTCCCTACCTAACTAGGCATTGGAAAAAGAGCTCTGACAAAAAAAAAAAAAAACAGCCTCAAGAGATCAATTACTATTAAATTTAAGACAATCATGTTGTTAACAGGCACCTATTGACAACTTGTTATGAAAATATTTTGTCTTATGCAACACATATTCAATATTCAGTATTGTTTTGAATCAAATTCAATTTTCAGTCTTCTCAGATTCAGCCTTTTGTATACTTATTCCATAGAGATTCAGCATATATGTTGGCAAATGAAGTAATAACCAAAACTAGCTAGCCTTGAAGCAGTAAAGACTGAATTACAAGTAATAGAGGCCGTTTTTCATGATTTAGAATTTAAAAAAATCCTGCTTCTTGATAAAATTCACCACTGTAATTCAGTTTATACGTGTTTGAGTAGAAACCTAAGGGCAGATATGGGAAACTTGCTTTTAATGCAACTTATAATTTCTCACTACTGTAGAGTATTTTTGTGGATATAAGAAGGCTTAAGGAGGAAAAAAAAAGATCAGTGTGAATAACAAAATATTGTCTTTAGTCACAAAAATTCAAGATACTAATACTATCAACACCAGTTTGCATAGACAAACCATTTACTAGCTCCACTTATAAAAAAAGCTTCCTCACTGACTTGTTCTTACATGATTGTCCATTACAGTATTTTGGAATATTTACTGAGGAACATCAGAGGACAGCTATTCTGAAAGAAGGGATGCCACAAAAGGATATTAATTTGAAATTATATTACAATTCCTCTTTGTCTGTAATTAATATTCTTGGTATCATCTTGGAAGCAAATGAGAGACTGAAAAGGAAGATCATAAATTATCCTTAGTATCAACAGATTTGTCTTCAGGCTACAGTGAAAAAACAGTAGTAGAGATAGCCAAGAAGCTTGTGCTATAGCTCCTCTCCACCAGATTTATATATATTAAAAAAAAGATTTTTAGTGTACTTAATTTTTATAGGAATATATACATATATATCTGTTTCTTAAGCCTCTGGCTTTTACAGTACAAATTTCAGTACACTGAAATGTCACAATTCCATATGGTTTAAGACCTTACTACCACTGGGAGGAAATTCACACTGCTGCAATGTGGTGTTTACACATGCAAGTGTATTTTTGCTGTGAAATTTATGTTTGGGTATAAAAAAGAGCAAATAAGCACTAACACAAAGTACTAAGCAACATTTTTTTCAGGAGAAAAGCAGAGGTGGCAGGACACTAGCAGTGAGCTAAATTATTTAGATTTTTGAATTAATTCTGTAATTAAATTAGTCTACAACTATTTTAGAAGCATAGTAAAATACTTCTAAATAACAATACATGTATTTCATACAGATCAATAGCATATATTATCACTACTGTAGTTTCACGAACCATTTCAATGTATTGCATGCTTTTGCAAACAGATGAGTAAAAGTTTGAAGACCTCCCAGATTTCTTAAGTCAGCTTTTTCCAATCTTCCTATTAGTGTTTAGCTTTCAGACTACAAATAGATATTTCTATATTTGAATATTATTAATAATAAAATCGTTCAGCATACTGAAAGTGAAAGCTTTTTTGTCTTTTTTTTTTGTCTTCAAATTCATTAAATGTGATTCTCATTTTGTGCAATGCTGAACATTTCTGTGTTGGCTGATCATGACCCATCTGCATTATGTAACTGTCAAAAGCCTGTCTTGACCTTGGATGATGTTGAAAGCAACTATTGTACAGAGGGTCACTTGCCATTTTTATGTAATTGTCCAGAGAATGTCCTAGTTCACATTTAAATGACTCTACGATACAAAATTTCTCCCAGCATTCAATCAGGCTTTTGTCTTGCTCTGAATAGATCCTATTAAAAAGCAGAAATGTATGAATAAGGAGATACCCCACTGCCTGCTTCAACCCACTAGAAGCTGTAACATAGTTGTGAATAAACAATATATAATACATATATAAAAAGGAAGATAAAATGAAAAATCTTGGTGTGAAAAATAACATTTATGTTAGGATATACCAGGCTGGTGTGGCTAAATCAGTATTGAAATACCTATTTTTATGAAAACTGCCATGGCTCTATGATACCTTTATTGTTCCTTGTCCCTGAAATCTGGGTTGTTTGCTCTCTTATTAGTCTTTAAATAGAGCATAGCAAGCTATGAACGTTCATTACTGTTTTGTACTGTGGATACTACTAGAGGGTGTCGGGGTCACACAGACACTTTCTAACTGTGCTGAGGAGCCAGAGGAGCTGGGGAGCCAATTCTGCAGTTTAGTCTAGGTCCTGCAGTATGCCTGACCTTATAAGCCCTCCTTGAAGCACAGTAATGCAAAGTGATTTTCTTGCATGGCCCTCTTAGCTCATAAATTGCCATGCTCCTGACCACTGCACAGTGTGGGCATTCCCTGTGTAAAATAACTCACTATCAGTGCTGGTCACAGTGTCCTTTGTCTCTGTAATCTCCATGGTCAAGTCACACATTCACATCACATGTTAACCCGCGATGCCATAACTGTAAAGCACTATCTTTCTGTTCTCTCCCTAGTTCACCTTATCATATGTACCAAATACACAGACGGTTCTCTGTAGATATCAGATGAGAGATGTAAGAGTTGGACTACTCTGCATAATAATATAACCAACAGTGGGTTTTTTTTTTTTATTCCAACATCATCTCCTCTTTCATCTCAGATACCAAGATCTAAAAGTAAGAATAAAAATTCAGCAGAGAGATTCAGAAAAAGGCTTAGTAAACCTGGTAAGATAGACCTGTACTGCATATGTGCATGCTGCTACTTCTCTTTTCCAATGGCTTTTAAGTGATATTTAATCAGTAACATAAATCAGGCTTTGAACTCCAGCTGTAAGGCCTAGCAGCTGTTAGGCTAGTAATGAGCTAAAAGGGAGTTCAAAGGAACATGAAGTTTCCTTGTATCTCCACCATACTTCGCAATGAATTAAAAGGTTCCCTTTTATTCAAATTACAGGATGGTGTATCTGTGGCAAGTCACAAAGCTTTAGTTTAACTAAGGGGCAATCATGCTGTTTCAATAATCAGCTTCACTTGTAGGATCTTTCACAAGATCACATTGAGGCAATTTGTATTCTCTAATTAGAAGAACTTGCTAAGATACTTTCCTAAATTATTTTATCATAGGTAAGCTGACATTAAGGAATTATAAAAAAATGAATTAACTAGTTTGATTTTCCATCTATCACTGACCCTTAAATTACATACTTGTCATTTGAGACAGAAAGTTTCAGTGGTCTCCTCAGTGCACTGCCTGATATGTGGTGACAGCTCTGAGCCTGCACATCTGTCTTGGTAAAACACCTATGTGCAACACCTTCTGAAGAGACTGTCCAAGCTGCTGCAATACACAGTGCAGCCAGCTCCTGCTGTGCTGCTCATGTTCCTCTTCCTTTTTGTTAAAGAATTCTGACTGGGCTTTTTTATGATGATTTATACATTGACTAGGGATTTTCAAGTTCATTTTTTTGGTGTGTCCACACTAGCTCTGTAAGTAGCATTTCAATACTGGTCTCATTACAACTTCAAGAAGTAAAATTGCCTCTTCATACACTTAATTCTTTCTTGAGCTATATATATATATATTTTTTTTTTTTCCCCCCACCAGGGCCCAGTATTATAATCAATCCTTAGCCTCATCATTATTTAATGTTTCATTGGCCTCTGTGTCATATGCAAGTTTTATCAGATATGGTATGATACTTCATTCAAAGTTACCAAGTACAGTGTTGAACTGAACAGAAATTAGTCCTGTTTTTTTGCAGAAGCCTTCTACAAATCCTATCAATTGGTGAAAATCTGGACATAATAGTTACATGAATCTCACAAATAACAAAAATACATATCTATATAAAGATATAAAATTTTATATACATTCCAAAAATCTGCCATCACACTTCTCTTAAATATCTCTAAGGTCTGATTCATAGATAAAGCATATTACTGCATTTTCAGTCTGAATGTCATTAAATACTTAGTCAAAAACCTTACAGGAGTTTGTAAGAAATTTAGAAAGGTTTCATAGAATCGTAGAATGGTTTGGGTCAGAACATTTTAGTGTTTGTTAATATATATATTTAAATATTTCTATATGTATCATCTCATTGCTACATTTTAATAGTTAATACAATAACAACAGATCTGGTTTTGTAGGAACAGGAACTTGTAGAAACCTTGTGTTTATACATTAATTGAACATACTTCAAAATGTCTCCAGAAATCAAAAGGCACAGTATAACCCAAAGTCATGCCAACTTTGCCTAGCAAAACACGGGTTGTGATGGGACTTACTCTTTAGTCCAGTATGCAAAGGAAGCACAGATCAATCAGATAGAAGGATTATTTAGAATTGAAGGAAACTTACCAAATAGGTCAGTTTAGAACTTATGAGAATGTTATAAGGTTTTTGAAGTTTCTTTGTTTGTGGTTTGGCTGGTTGGTTATTTTTTTCGGTTTTGTGAAACTGGAGTTTATAGATTCCAGACTGAAACCTATCTGGTTTCCATCGAAAACACAAAGATGAGGGGAAACTGCCCATTCCTGAGAGGTCTGTTCTGAAACGAGAACCTCAGGCTCCAGCCTAGCCCACCCATGTGAACCTCAGGCAGTGGAAACTTGTGAACTACAGCTATTCACTGACATAATAGTTCCTACCAGCAAAGGAAGTGCTAGGAATTGCAATGGTTTCTCAGTCCGTTTTGGGTGAGCAAGTGGGACCTGCTATCCTCTGAGTTTTTGGGTGATAAGCAGCACTGAGAGCTACAAGTGCCTGTCCATAGCCTACCTGCCTTGCCACACCCATGGGAAGTCCAGCTCTTTAATCACACCATAGAACACACCATCATGATGGCATTTAAACCATTGCCACAGCTCTTTTTTTTCAAGGTTTCCTTTCCTGCAGATAACAATCCACTCTGTGAGCCAGCACTGCACTTGCTTGTACCTCCACTCTTGATTAGTTCCCAATTACTGTAACTGTACTGTGTTACTCTGCTCCAGCTGGACCTCACTGCTTCTCTGGACTTCCCAGCTTGCCTCTGACCTCTCTGACCATAGATGTCATAGATGTAAGACTTTGCTTTCTTTAGTGCCTTATATCTTTTTCTGATCATAACTCTTGTTTGCAACTTGGTCTTACTAATTCAGGGGATAATTTGAGTTCTGACTCCCTTGTCTCTAATACGTTTTTCAGCTTCTTTAACCAGCAAAGTACCTTGTGGACTACTTTGTACTGCTGACTTTGATAACCTGACCTTGGACTGAATTTCTGTTAAAGCTCTAATCGTTAGGGCAATGGTCATTCTGCACATAGCAGTAGCATTGTTCAGAAACAAACAGTACTCAGTCTTTCCTGTTTAAATTCCTGATAGCTCTTTCTCATCTAAAAACATTTCCTGTTTTTGTTCCCTTAGACAGTTTTATTGATACATACTTTTCTTAATCAGGGTTCCTCAAGTTCTTGCAGCAAAGGCTCACAGCTCAGTTCTGCTTTGGTTAGAGAAATATGTGGATCTTACATGACAGAATCTGAAAACAGCACCTACTTTCTTGGGAATAAAGCCTAGATATAGTAGCTAAAACTCAGTATGACAGAATAAACTGCGCAGACTAGTTTGCCAGATTATTCAGTCAGGGGATCTTGTGGCAGACAATAAGGAATTATTTTTGTTTACTGGAGAGGAGAAGAAATTATTTTGTTAAGAAAGGTTTTTATTTCTAGATGCTTTTACTGATTCTTTCAACATAATCCAAAGTTACAACCAAGTCTTAGGCTATGGACAGTGTTCTTCTTTCCTTACAGTGGATCTGGGATTTGATATTAATAATGTTGATAGTATTTGGCTTATAGATAATATTTCTATTGCTAATTGTAACAATTTTAAAACAAAATGTTACTGAAAATATTTTCTTGTTATTTTACAAATATTTGTGTAAAAATTTTATGCTTGTTTTGACATTGCATTTTTAGTTAAAACATTGTATTATATGATTTTATTCTGCTAACATAATTGATTATACAAATTTTATTCAAGAAAAAAAATCTTCTGTCAGAAGGTAAGATTATATTCAGAATGTAATTTATAGTAAATACCAGGTACCATTAGACATAATGTATTATTCAACTAAGCACCACAATGGTATTCAATTTACAATGAAAATTTAGAATTAGTAACTTTGCAACAATTGATTTTCTGTATTCTGCACAAATTTTGAGAAAAGTAAACTAGTCTACTTGAAAAAATGTAGCAGCCCTTTATTACTACCAGCTTTAAGGACACTGAACATGTAAATAAATGACAGAATGAATAACATTACCCAGGCAACTTGGACTGCCTTATATAAAAGTGAAGCAAAAGCCAAGGCAAACAATGGAGCACTGAAATATAACCAACTGCATGCTGGGTTTACTTGTTTCTGTTTGGAAGATTAAGTAAGAAGCACTAGAAACTGCTATTTCTGTGACGAGGCTAATATCTGTTTTCCTCTGAGTAATTATTAATTTCACATAAATGAACCAAATACCACCCATCCTGACATAGCATTAGAGAATATCCTGCATATTTATCTATATCTTTCTGATGACAGGAAGTGTTCTGCTTTTTTTTTAGGTAATTTAAGGATAAATTTAAATGATAAAATTACATAGACCACAGAAACATAAAATTTTGAATGGAGATGGAAATCAATTTAGATATGACGATTTCAAGGCCTAAACTATGACTATATTTTTATTCTCAAATCATTTAGGATCAGATCTTAGACAACAAGTTATAATAACTTTCTTAATTTCCCAATAAAAACAATGCTTTTGCAATACATGTCAGCATCATCTGTCTAACTGGAAAAGAATTTTGAGAGATACTGAGCACCTTGGTTGTACATGAGGAACAAACTTAAGTTATACTTAAACACATGTATAACTTGAAGCACTTCAGCAGTTCCAAAGGAGAAATTCTGGTTGCACTGAAGTACAGTAATAGTAATGGTACCATTTCCATTGACTTCAGTGTACACAAGATTTGAAGCAAAAACTTTTTTGCTTCTAATAAACTACTTAAAACTAAGACTTATTGCTTTATTTAGATCAACTGCTATAGCTAAGGGAAAAAATACAAGCTTTAGGGCACACAAGCCCTTTCTTCAGAAGCAGCAGAATTCAAAGCTAATTACAAGCTAAGAGTAAAAGGAAGCATAGATGTATGTATAATACTGGATTGAATCTGGGACCTTGTATGACTGAGAATGTACAGGAACATTTTGAAGATTCAGCATACAAGTAAATATCAAACCATGGCAAAGGCCTTCCTTCAGGTCTTTGTCCTGTTGGTGCTCCCTAATAATCACTGAAAGGAGTTAGGCAGTTAACAACTTTGTTTCTTCTTTGGCTTTTGTGATCAAGAGAATCCTATAGTCACAGTAATGAAATCCAAAGGTCTAGCATTAGAATTTATGTCCTCATGCCTGGGGAAGAGAAGGACAAATCCACTTTGATACATGCTTCACAGTTATTTACTTGGTATTTACTGATCAGTACTCACAGTTATCCAACATTCTAGAATGAAAAGACTACTGCCATAACCCACATATAAATGTTTGTAAAAAGGACCACTTATTAAAAAAAATATTTTTAATTTACATGTATATTACATGTTCACTGTTCATGTATATTTACACGTTCATTATCATGAACCTTTAATTTGCAAGATAACTTATAATATTTCTGGATAAAGTGGTCATAATCTACTCCATTCAATCAAAAGACATTACATGCAACTTTAAATTCACAATTATTGAAGAAGTCTCTGAATCTCTTTAAGTAATCATTCCTGTTCTTCCATTTTTTTATATGCTTTGTCAGCAAAGAAGTTGCTGGATCTGTAGTATAAGTAGGAATCAAAACCTTGCATGAATACATTATAGAACTTACTTACCATGATAAGTAATGTTCATATGCAATTTACTAATGCAGTAAAAGAAAGCACACTGTTCAAGCTACTTACTCATAAGAGGTGCCTTTCGGACTACATATGAAGACAATAGATATAACAGTCAGAAAGTGTTATATTTTATTATAGTTATTCTTTCCTTATGAAAGAAAAAAAATTGAAAATTCCAGCAGTGATTTTTCTGGCTATCTCATTTAGTGTAACGTCTTATCTAGTTGTTTCATTCATTATACTTCAGTAGATCTTGAATAAAGAAGTTTATCTTAAATTCATTTAAAAGACAACAAATTATGATGACCTATCATTGTAAGAGTAAACATTATACTGACAGATAATTTTGCATAAGCACTGATGTTCCTACAATTTGAAAGTGAAACAGTCACTACAGTTTTACACAAACAGAATGATATCCACTTTATAATTTTCCATATTTACGTATCTTATTTTTACTCACATGCAATAACATTTACAAAACCAACACTTAGTGGTTTGCAGTGCTGTTTCACACTTACTGTGAAATAATATCTATTTATATTTCAGAGTATAATACAGCTTCTTACCACTGGTAATGATTTAGATATAGTGCTACATGGGACCACACCATCACATGGGAGGCCTCTAGATAATCTGGAGAAAAGTGGGGGTTACTAGAACTGTAAAAAGTTCAAAAAGCTGGCTAAAGGCAAACCTGCAATATACACACTTTAAAAGTGAAGCAGTAGTAAGGGAGAAGATACCTTGCACTCTATCTTGGGAACATTGTATTTTCTTAGAACAAAACCAAATTAAATACATTAGATAAAATGTTGGTTTAGTTTACGCACTGAGTTATAATTATGCATATACTTCACTCAGAAAGTATTTTACCTTGGTCTATTCACTATTTCAAGACAGAAATTCAAATTCTTCCTCACTTTCCTCTATTTCTTTCGTAACGATTGCATTCAATTTCTCATAGGTGATTTTAGGCGCTGTGTCTGGTTAAAGATGAGGGCAAATAAGGCAGCTGAATCGGATAAATTAAAATCTGAAAACCAGCAAAATAGAAGGCTGAAGGCTGATCATTATCCCCACAAAACACTGTATATTCTACACCAAACATAAGAAATTCTATTAAGCCCATGCAGTAGCAGCTTAAGATAATCTTACAGAAAAATGAGGCCGAAAGCAGGTGATGGGGACTCAAAAGGGGGTCATACCAAACAACAGCTCCTTGTTGTTAAAGCAAGCAAAACAACAAAATCTCTTCAAATAATCCTCTCTCGAGAACGAGGACACAAAACACACATACAGCTTCTAAGCAATCTCCCAACTGGTCAGATGAAGGGAAAAGCTGCATAATTCTAACTATAGGGATGAAATACAGTCTCATATAACCATACTGCTGTGAAGCAACTCTAACATTCCTGATATTTTGGAATAAAACCGATAGATGGTGTACTGCCCAAAGACAGACTATACTTCATTAATTAACTGTAGTTTCTTTTACTATGCAGTAGAATATTTTATAACAAAATAAGACATCATGTATAGATCTATACTAACTCCAGATACAGATCCAGGCCTCCACCACTCTACAACTTAACAGCATGTGAGACTTGTTGTAAAGCACTGCACTGACAAACTCTTGTTCTGAACTTTGGGAGTTCCCTGCCCACAACAGATTTGGCACAATCATTCTTCAGCCTTCTCGGATGCTGTAAAAAGCATATGTGTTATGTCATGATCCTGAGAGCTTCTACTGATGCGAAGTAACACTAGAATACAATCATTTATCCCCAGGGACATTATTCCATATGTAGAACTAAACATATGACATTGGTGAAGACAGCTGAAAAGCTCTTTTGTTATTTCAAAGGAGACTGCATAAGGAAATTACGTTGGTGAATCATAAGTAACTTGTAGTGAGTATTTCTTCTACTCCTGTAAAATTAAAAATCAATAAAAATGGGCTGCAAATTTCAGCACAAGTAACACACATGTCAGAGAAAAACATATGCAAGCAGATCTTCAGGAGTAGCCCTGGTTTTGGTAATGTTGTTCAAGTACAAAAAAGGTACACCCTACCCACAAGATTGTAATAGGAGAAAGGTAGTAGAAAAGTCTCTAATTATGAAATAAAGTCTTTTTAAGATAAGTAGGACTAAAAATAGAAATAAATGTTTATATTAAGATTAGGTAAATGTGTAAAAAAGCAGACACTGTACAGTTCTGTTTTCATGCAACAGGGTGATGAAAAGGAACTCAGGCTTATTTCACCCTTTATACCTATGGGTGCAGTGACTGTGTTTGAAAGGCAAGAGGGCAGAGACCGAACCTTAGAAGCCACTCTTTGTCCAAAGTATAAATTGTGTGTTCTTGGCTCATGATTAAATGATACAAAATTCGTGCAAAGTTGGAGTGTCCCACTTGTAGTATCTCCATGCTTAGAATATCTACTGCTTTCATTATCACGTATTTTCATCTACCATCTCTGTTTACAACTTTCTTATCCCTTAATCTGCACACTTTCACTTGCCAATATCCAAACCACATGCTATTTATCTCAGAGACCATTCTTTATCCCTTATTTCCAAACCAGAAAGCTTATAAATTTTCTTTTCCCCTCACCCCATTCTTTCCTGGGCAGCAGTTTATATCACTACCTCTGGAACTTTGTCACAGGAGACACCAGGAACCCTAAAACAAGACTAGGGTTCCATATGTGAGCTGAACTGTTTTGTAAAAACTTTTATCCCATGGTACCAATGTGGAAGTCTGCGCAAGAGAACAGAAGATTGACTATGTACATGAACCACTCCTGAGGGCAAATGGCTAGTGGCAGAGAAGCAAGTCACACATCTCAGCTGCTCAGCTGTAGCAGTTGCACAATGAAGGTGGCCAAATAATATGTCTCAGAGGCTTTAAGAAGTGTTACACCATTCTTTCCTATGGTTGACTACATGCTTACCAACCAGAAAATGTTAAAATTAAGGCACGGTTTGTTATCTACTTTATTTTACATCCTAACTTATGGTTTATTCAACATCAGCATTCAAAGACCACCGTAAAGACGAAAGTCCAACACATCCAATAAAAATTTAACATTTGATACACTTTTCCATCAAGATACTTATTACAGGAAATAACTTTTTAATTGACCTAGTAACACCTGAGTATGACTTAAGTCTTTTTCCTCTACTGCTAAAACACTTCCTGTATTGTAAAATTCTGCTCTTTTCAAGCTCATTCTGGGGGCAGAAATTTGAGAACCTGTAAAACAAATCCTAAAGACTCACTGGGTAGGATGAGTCTTAATTTATTTGCCCCACAGATTCTTGTGTTATGTTTTGACTGAAACTTTTCCCGAGATACAAAAAGTTTTATCTCTTGTGTAGGCTGTTTTAGCTATGAAATTCTGTGAAATCTACGTTGTTTCAAACTGTGTTCACAAGATGGGAGGGGGGAGGGGTGGTGGATAGAAAGTCACGCAGAAGCTCAGCTGACCCTGCTTTGAGCAGGAGGTTGGACTGGCTGATCTGAGGTCCCTTCCAACCCTAATTTTTCTGTGACCCTATTAAAAGGTAATAGAATCTTTCACAGCTCAACACGTGCATAGTGGGTAAAGAGTTGGAGTCACTGCATAGTTTTCTTAGGGGTTTTGTATTAAAGAACGAAACAAGCAAGCAACAAAACAACCCATCGATAGGATGTGGGTTTGCAGACAGTTCTACACGAGCTCTGCGAAGGTGCAACGGGAACATGAAAAGACTAAGCGATTTCGAGCCGTGCGGTGGGATCGCTTTCTTTGACTTTCCTTTCTTTCCTGGGGGAAGAAGCTGCTGAACGGCGATTATCAAGAGCAGGATGACCCGCTACTGCCCCAGGCCCTCTCCCGGCTTTTCCCTCCGCAGGGGACGATCGCTCTGCAGCCCACCAGAACTCAGCGCCAGCGGGGGCTCGACCCCGAGGCCCTTTGACGGATCCCGGTATCGAAGCGGCAGAAAGCGAGCACAAGACAAGCAGCGACGCCGGTAGCCGACAGCGGCCGAGATAGCCCGCGGCCGAGCGGCCTCCTCCACCAGCTCCCGCTCTCCGCCACGCCTCACCCAGCCTCAGCCCCTAGAGCCGCCCCTGTGGGCGTTGGTACAGCCCAGCCCGGCGCTCCCCCGCCCCTCTGGGGAATGGAACCGCCCCCCCCGAACCGTTTAAATTCGAGCCCTCAACGGCTTTCTCCCTGACGCTAGCAGGTGTGCGGGGCTCGCGCGCGATGGCGTCATAAAGACGCAGCCCGAGTCGAGGGAAGCTGTTGTCTTCTTCCTCCTCCCGCGCCAGTTTTTAACCTCATTTACGTTTTGGGTCCGTTGCGCTCTGTCCTTCTACCCCCTCCCACCCCCAACGGCTCGCTGATGCCGTGCGCACGCGCAGTCGCACCGCCCTTCTCGCCGTGCACACGCTCGCCTCCTTCCGCGCCGCCGTGTGGGCGGTGCGCGCGATCGAGCGTCTTTGGAGAGGCGGGGGCGTGGCCGCGGGAGCGCGAGGGCCGCGGCGGCGGGAGCAGCAGCTTCTCGGGCGGTGGTAGCCCCCGGTGCGTCGCCTCCGTCGGCAGCTCTCCGCCTTCTACTTCCCCGCGTTCCCCTGGGGACGGCTTCAGGCAGGCTGCCTCTCGCCCCCGTCGCCCCGGCGTTTTCTTACTCTCCGCTTGCTCGCGTGTGAGGTAAACTCGGTGTGCGGCGCCTACGCCGCCGTTGCGTTTCAGGTGAGGGAGGGGGGGGAAAGAGAACGGGAGCGGGGAGGCATTCACTCCCCCTCCCTCCTCAGCGCCTCTCCGGCGGCCCCGGGCGCGAAACCCGCCGCTCTCTTGCTTGTCTTCCTCTGGAGAAGTAAAACAGCCCCTTTACCAAAATGGGCTGCACACTGAGCGCCGAGGACAAGGCAGCGGTGGAGAGGAGCAAGATGATCGACAGGAACCTGCGAGAGGATGGCGAGAAGGCGGCCAGGGAGGTCAAGCTGCTGCTCCTAGGTAAATTCTCCTTTGAGGTAACGGTTCCCCTGAAGTAATCCTCTCTCAAAGCCCTGAGGTGAGGTGCCCCTTCGCCTCCCAGCCGTGAGGTACGGGGCCCTGTGTAGGCGAGGGCGGGGCAGGTGCCCGCCGAGCCAGCTCGCAGCTACTGTGGCACCCGAGGGTGGATGACGAGAGGGCCCCGCTTCTCGGTCTTGGGGAGCGGTCGGGCGGTGGGATGCCTTCCTCAGGTAGCGTGGCAGAGAGAACGCTGCTCTGCCGTAGTGGGGTAGGTGCTCATGACCCCTCAAAAGTTTTCGGGGTATGGGGAGGCACAGCAGCCTGGTAACGCAGGTGGGCGCCTCTGCTGCTTTCGAGGTTGAAGGCAGGGCCGTTATGGGGAAATGGCGTAGTTTGTCCCAGGGCCTTAGTTTGGAGTGGGCCCTAACTTTCATACGAAGAAGGTAACATCTCAAGCTTTTGACGTGGATTCTGTGTATCTCTGTCAGAGGAAGGAAATTTTAGGCTGGAAGATTTTTGCTTTGTTTCTTGTAGACCCAAACATCTCCTAAAGTTGTTGTTCTGAGAATAAAATGCAGAAAGTCTCAAAGGAATGCAAGGCAAAGAACCATTTAACTTTTTGCATTGTCTTAGCTTTGTGGAAGTTGCTTATGTTCCTGAAATCTTGGGGCGGGAAATGCAGCCTTGATGAGGTTCTTAAGTGTAGAACATAGTAGCTGTTATGCTGTCACGTGTTCTGGAGTTTTACAGGCACTTGAAGCTAAGCTTTTTTGTGTGTGAAGATAAGATTATTTTAGAAAATTGCTGTAAAAGAAAAAGGAAGTGATGCTTTTAATTAGAAATACCTTTGTGCAGGACTAAAACTATGGTACAACTTCTGGACAGCTTAATGCTGAAAGATTTGCATTGTATTAATGTTGTAGGGAGTTTCACAATATATGCCGTATGGCTAAACTGGACTGAATCCTTCTAATCTGGAGTTTAAATAGGTGTTGAAGTTGTAGCTTTCTTTCCTTCTCAGAGCTACAGTTTCAGGCAAACTTTTTAAATGACTACACAGTTTCTTGCTCCCCTTGATGCTGATTTTGCTAGATTGCTCATCTGTAGTGCTCCCTTTACTATGAACATTGTACTAGACCTCTTAACTTATTTCTGTTGCTAAATTCTAAAATAGTTCCAGAAAGGTATAGGAAACTGAAACACTTTCATGTGTAGATGAAGAAAGAAACCTATTATGGAAAGAGCAAATGGCCTAAAATGTGTTTATGGATTTAAATTTTTTTCTGAGAGAGAAATAATTAAGCTTTTCTCTTTGGTTTGTTTTCCAGACAGTGTTAGGTGTTTGGTTTGTACTCTCAATCCTGTACACCTTTGGAGTCCTCAGATAGTTGCATGGAAAGGTTATCCTGTATGTGATCAATAGCAATTCTGCAGAAGATACTATTGTCTTTTTCAAAAGTGGCAAAGTAACATTCTGTGTGCCTTCTGGTAAAGCATTTTAAATGATTTTTCAGTATTTTGCTGTTTGGTGTGGATCTTTTACTAAATGTAGTTTGGTAGTCTTCATATTTTTCATCTTATTCTGTGTATATGTGTTAAGTCAACATCTGTAGGAAGATACTTGAATGAATTTTGTCACTATTTTCAGTTTTTTAATGCTTTTATGTAGAATATCCTATGTTAGGAGAATTAAAAAAAAAAAAGCCAACAAAAACCCCAACGCTATACATCCTGTGTTTCTATTACAGAAAAGCTTTTGAGGAATGTATCTTTCTTTCTGCTGGAATCTCATGAAGTCTTAGTTTATGGAACAAACGCTCAAATACATGTCTTTTCTCATAAGTGTTCTGAGCAAGTAGTTCAGTTGATTTAGTATTTCTCCCTCCCCTATTAAAAAAGAGGTGTGAAAAACAACATCAGCTTGCTAGTTAGGACCAGTGTTTGAATCGTTATTTAAACAAAAATTACCTATATATTTATTGAACTCAGAATGAAGTTTTGTATATCCACCCGTGGATACATTTGTGCATTTCACATGTCTTGGAATGAAAATTTTTCTGTTACTTTTCCTTGCAACTGCATCAAATGTCCTAAATGTTATGTGAATGCTTTATCTGATGGCAGAACTATTTAAAGTTACTTCCACTAGATTCACTTTCTTCTCACTGCTCACTTTCCCAATTGCTTGTTCAGCCCATATGTCATAGTTTATCATCTACTCAGTTGTACTCCTGCATCTATTTATGGGCTTGTTCTTTTGAAAATATACTGAAATAAAAGGAAAAGTACAAATTGTGGTCTGCTGCCAGGAAAATATGATATGAGAGGCTCATGTAGAAAATAAGCATGTAGTTGTATACCTATTGACCCAGTAAGACATTTATTCCAGCATCTATAAAAACTGTATTTTTGTGTGGTAATTAGAGAATACTGCTGAAGCTTGAGCTAGAATACTCAATTGAGAGAAGATGTATTTATAAAATCAGTCTATTTTTAGCCTTTAATTTATTTCATTTCATGCTTTTCTAAAAACTTTTCTAAAACAGAAAATTGGAGCTATGTAATTGGTAGCTTTGACATTTCTATACCTAAACTTTGTGAACAATACCACTGATCCATGTTAGATTTGCATTTTGTTTTCCTGTCTCTAAGAAGAAGCAGGTGTATTTCAGCTCTGCAAAATACTATTGGCCTGCATTATCTAATTTTTCATCATATCTGTAAATTGGTGCATCACTTTATGCAAAAGTGACTGCAGGTCACTTGTAATAAGAAGAATGGATTCTGACTATATATTATCCGTGTATAACAATATTCTGTGCTATCCCAACAGCAGGAGAACCTCTTATGTAAGATTCTTGAGAGCTGTCCTCATCAGTAGAATTAAGCTAAATTTGAGCACATAATTTGTAAGCCACATGGAAAATGCTTGTTTATACATGGAATTTGGTGATTTTACTTTTTTAAATCAGTAAATAAATGATTTTTTTTTCCACTTAAAATTATTTTCAATCAATGTGTGTCAAGGAAATACTTAAATTTCATGGGAAGTCAACAAAAAGTTTAAGTTCAATCTAGTATATTGGCCAATGCTACAGATTTTAACATACAAAAGTACTTTTCCTTAAGCACTTTATTTGTGTCAAGTTGACAGCTCCTAAACTTGTGTCCTGATTGTTTAAAATAGTATTCTGCTTTATTGTTGTTTTTTGTTATTGCTTCTTATATATAAGCTCATATACTTAGTGTGAGTGAGCTTTTTGCGAAGCAGTGTATTTTTCTGCAGGCTTCCAAGGAAAGAAAGCAGTAGACCTAAGTTGTTTTCTTTCATGGTGGTTCATAACTTTTGGTGTTCAACAAATAAAAGTTTCAGTGGTGCTTGCAGAATGAATGTAATTCTACTCATCTTGGGAGATGGTGGTTCTGTGTGCCGCATCAATATACATGTGATCCAGATCAGGTGTGGATTTGCAAGTACATTTCTGTTGAATTAGCTAAAGCACGTAAGACTGAATTTATGCCAACAGCAGGAGAACAGGCAGTACCTCATTTAGCAGAAAGCCTTCTGGTATGAGGTTAACTCATCAGGTTTTATGAATACTTTCAAACTGGCAGCACAAGTTTATAGGATTAGTGTTTTGTCTTGTGGATTATCACATTTTTCACCTAATATAGCAAATTCAGTGCTCATGTTCTTAGTATCTTGAATGAAAAGGCAGTAGATATGCCTTAAGCATTCTTTAGGAGTGGATCCTGGGATCAGGGACGTCACAGACCATTTATTTGACAAGTGTAATTATCTATTTTTTCTGGATAATCATGTTTATACATTTAAGTTCAATGGATACCTCTATACTTGTGGTTAGCAGAAATGCTTTTCCATTCCTGCATAGATCCTTGCAATTCATGCAGGAACTCTGGCACGTCACATTTTTAAAGATAACCTGGTTTTTAACTTGAGAGAGTACTGCACTTAAATATTTTTCATTTAAGTTCTTCCGGTTCCTTAAGGCAGTTACTAGAACAATTCTGTTCAGTTTTAAATCTTCACAGCTCAGGCATCTTTTTTTTTTTTTTTCTGGCTGCTTTTCTTTTGTTACAGACTTGTATCTTTCTGTCTGCTCATTTAACTGACTCCCACTGCATACTTATCTTTTCAGCAGTGTAATCCTCACAGTCCTTGGCAATACCTGTCTTCCTTCAGACCTGACTGCACATTGGACTGAAAATATATATATAAGCTGTTTGTACCGTTACTTCTCTTGCCTTTCCCACAGAGTATTCTCTTTCTCTGTGTTTGCAGAGAAAAAAAAGCTTTAGAGGTCTGTATTTATGGGAGCTCTCAAAAAAGCCTTATTCTTGCAAGTAAGTGTTACATGTTTCAGAGATGTTGAACTCATATTATTATGCTGGGCTAGTCTAAACCACTTCTGACAGTGTTCCTCTCTCACCTTCAGATAGAATGAAGTTAATTTTGTAAGCGTTTGTAAAAGCTGTTTTGTGATACCAAAAAGAAATGTTTAATGTTTGGATGTTTTGCTGGTTTGTGTGTGGGGTTTTGTTTTGGGTTTTTTGTTTTTGTTTTTTGTGGGTTTTTTTGGTGTTTGGTTTCTGTGGTTCTTTGTGGGGTTTTTTTGTTTGTGTTTTTTTTTTTTTCAAATTGGTCTTGTCTGCCTGCCTCCCCTGCTGACTTTCTGCCTGTCTGCTTAGATTTAGCTGGAGTTCTAAACTAGGAGCTCTCTTGAATTTTAATATGGTAAAGTTGTACTCTGCCAATCAGGATGTTATTTCTGTGGACTTTTGTATCTACCTTTGTAGTTAAGTCAATGAAATACTCAAGCCTTTGTACTAAATATAAGAATAACTTCAAAGAAAAATGTCAAAATTACTAGATTCCCATAGTGTAATAATTCTCCCTTGCTTTTGTGAAAGGAGGTTCATGGATGTGCAGAAAACACAGCCATTCATGTATGGTTGTCTGTGTAATTGCAGTTTGGGTTTTTTTAATGCTTGTCTCCCTCTATTTGAATGTTGGTGTAATGATTTACAACCAGCATAACATCAGTCTTTAATGAGCGTATAGACTTCTTCAATGCCATACAAGTTATCTTCAGTGATTTCAGGTCATCTGTTACATTATTATTTTATATCTTCCTTTTGGAAGTTTCTTTATAAAATCAACATTTATGATTGTACCATGATTTTTAATTCTTTAACAATGTTGGGGAAAAAAAAAAACTTCAATACGTGTTGTTTCAGAAAGTCCTAAAGAGAAATGATACTGTACTGTGTCATCATACAGGTAATGGTGATGTTGCTTTTTTGTATCATTTAAAAAGTGTAGCTGTGGATATATTAAAATTAACTTATCTTTTGCATCAGACATTGAGGCTTTTTTTTCTATATTTTAAGAGTTAGAAAACATTTTAAGCTTAAAAATTTCTTTTCCTTCAAGTTGTTTTTTTAAAACCAATGTAATGCTGTTTTATTCCTCCCCTCTCCTGAACTGGAGAACAAAAAGCTGTGGTAAGGTACTCTTTGGTAAGCCATTCATTCCCAGCATCAGTGGTGCCTCAAGACTATACATAAGTTCTGTAATACACTGACATAATTAGTTTCTTCCTATGTTTTTTGGCAGCACAGTTTATTCTATCATTTTTTTGTCACAATATGACATTTTACTTAAGTCCTATAGATTGTATTACTTGAAATGACTGTGCTTTATCCTTTTATGAAGTTATTTTTAACTTGCTTCAGAACTAAATTTTACAGTATAGCTCCTTGTATAGTTCTTCTGGCACAACTTGAACTTGGGCTCTGTGCTATAAAGTTACTGTGCTGATTTATGTAATCATATCACCAACGTGAATTGTTGTTTTGCTGCCCCATTTTACCTTTTAGTTGTTTTGGTCTTCTGAGAGGGAAGAATTGAGTAGTCAACACATCCTAAAGCCTGGCTAAATAACCAAGTCATGAGTCTGGATTCAGAGGGCAAGAAGTTCTGAAGTCAGTTTTGCTGCTAAGCTTGATGGATGTCTGCAGTGTTTCCTGTAATATGCTATCGTAATGTCAAGGTAGAAAACTGGGGCTAGAGGAGATATTTAAGATGTTCTATTAAATGTGAAGTTTTTCTGCCACAGACACACTAAAATAAAGATCTGAACTGACTTCATAGGTGGTCATTAAGGCTTTTTTTTTCCCAAGGCGTGTATAGGAGAACCTGTATTGATAATAACTTGCTATTTTCAGGTTGTGTCTTAGTCATTGTCCAGCTTTACTTAGGTGAGATGTTTTATTTGCTGCCCTCGTTTGCTCAGTGTCCTACTGTTACCTCAGGCCTTGTTTGAAGTGCCTCATCTTAGTGATAATTCTGGGTGGAAGGATAATTAAGATACTGAAAATTATTAGATTATTAGATGCCGAGATGCTTTTGTGTACTAGGAATGTATGCTTTTGCAATAAAAGATTTGAACTCATCTCATCTTAATGCTAAACATGTTTTGTTGTTCTTGAGTACTAAGTAGGAGCACACAGATTTATTAATGAGACTGAGTGGGAAATGAAGGAATGGTATTTCATGGAGTATTTATCCACGTTTGTGACTGCTCATAACCCTTTTACACTGTAGCTATAAGAAGTGTTAGTGTTGGGGATCTGGGAGGTGTTTCTTGTCATCATCCTTTGCCCTTGGATTTTGCAAAGCTGTGGAGCCAGCTTCAAAATGTCTGGAGTTATGTGTAGCTTGAATATGCAACATGAGGTAAAATATCATATCTGTTTATGCTGTCATAGAACCATAGAATTCCAGCAAAATGGCCTAAAAGTCAGCTAAGTGTCAGAGTACCCATGTGCATTGTTCCTTGATTTGAATGTATGTTACCTGTTCAGATCAAATTTTGACTTTGTTTCATGGCTTAGTTGATGACTAGCCCTTTCTTTGAAAACTGTGTAAAAGTTAAAGTTCTCTTGATATCATTCTTTCAGGATCTCAACTGGTGGGGGAAATTGATACAGACCATTTAATGACCAGTTCTTTAAGTTTTGTTGCTGAACATATGATACATAATACTCTATGATAGGCAAATAAGTTGCTTCCCTGGCTTTGGTAATTGAAAGGTCATTGAAACTCCGGACAGCAAAATTTCTTGTGTGTTTAGGTATCAAATTAGTAGATTGAGTAGCAGTTTTGACATATAGATAAATGTTTATTTGGGTGCTATGTTTTTATGTTGAGACACAAGTAAACTGCGATATATGTACCAATCTAGATTGATACTGAAATTAGAAAGTACTTTTTGTGAAGCTACTTAAAGGAATGAACACCATTTGAATAAACAGTGTTTCAATGTATTAATAAACTGTACCTCATTACTTCTACCTATATGCTTTTTCGTAATGTTGTATTGCATTTGAAGTGAGTAATATACTTAGTAAAGGTACCTGATTAAATCTTTGAAATATAACAGTATCTAGGCAACCAGAATGGACAGGAAATCTTTACAATCATTGCTCTAAACAGATTGCTCTTTTAAAAGAAAACAATGTACTGTAATGAAAATTCCTGTTGAAACTGTGAAGTAGGTTTATAATTCTTAATGTCTTCTGTAATTTAATATAGTCTGCTTCTCAAAATGAAAATACAGTTGGAATCAAATGGCTACCTGTATCCTATCTTCCCTTTGCAAATGTGATAAATTAGTTTCGTGCATGCGGCTATATGTTGTGTAGGTTTTGTGTTTTGGTTTGGTTTGGTTTTTTTTTACACGTGTGAAGCTGTTGTAGTTGTTCGGCTCATAATATGAATTGTCACCCATCACAATCATAAGGGGGTTCTGAATATCTTGGGGGTTTTTTAATAGTTTCCAGTAAAACTCAAGAGGTTCTTGCCTACTTTCTAAATCCATATTGGAATGCTGGAAATAAGCAGTGCATGTTGTCTAATAAGCAGTAGAGCCATTCTAGAAGCTCTCTTTTGTTAAAAATGAGAGTGATCTTACAGATCTGCCTGAATGGTTTTGTCCTCTTCCTGACACTTTCAAATGCTTAATTCAGTTTTGTGCTGTATTAATAGTCAAATTGGCTATCCTGTTTGGATTTAGTTTGCTGCTGAATTGGTCAGTTTAACTGATATTTCATAATGGTCTGGTGAGGACCTGAATAAAAACATGATAGGCATAGATAATGCAGATGCAGTCCTGGAAGTGCATAGCAGTGGGTGGAGGGGGAAATGTGTGCAGAATAGGATTCTCTTGTTTTCTGCATTTATGTCACAGTTTATGGTAGAATCAGATTAGGAAAAATGTGAAATTGTGCTCACTTGAAGTCCAGTTGGTAGATATGTTAAGCTCTATTCAAAACCCACTTACTTAAAACCTTATTGCTGGAATAGGAGATAGTCCCAGTCTTTCTCAAGGAGGGCATTGCTTAGGTCACTTGATTGGAAACTGGAGGTAGGAGTTTGGGTTTTGTCCTAAGTTCTGAGTCTCAGACCTTTGTTTCCTTATGCTATTCTAATTTATAGGTCATAGGCTTGACTAGGAAGAATTATCTTCTACCTGGCACTTTGTGAATCATGCAAGATGACAGTGTGCGAGAAGCATAACTGCCAGTTCACTGTTGAAATGGTAGAGAGGAGAATGGAGACATTAGTCTCCAGTTAAAACAGTAAGGTTGTACTAATAAACAGAATACAGTGCGAATGTAGCATTGGAATGTGATTTTAAAACTTGCTATGACTGGTGATAAATGCCTTGTAATAATAAAATTGGGAGTAAATGACAATTGTCCTGATTACATAAAGGTTTTATTAAATTAAATGTTAATTGTTTAATGTTTGCTTGATTAAATGTATTTAAATCTAATAAAATTTTTAGATTATTTGAACGCTCATTGAATTCAGAATATACCAGTTATGTACAGTATATGGCTGGACTGAAGATAAGCTGCTAAGTTTCATTGAAGTTTTGTCTGTATTCTTGATGCATTAAATATTTCTTGAAGCGTTTTGAAAGTTAATTTCTCATCTGTATGCAGATTCAGTTACTGATCCTTAATAAATCTGGTAAAGTCTTAGCAAAGCCATTATATGCTTTCTAAAGCTCTTAGAGGCATTGACAGGGATTCCGTCTAATAAGCTTTAGTGCCTCAGTGTTTGCTATCAAAGGCTTCTGGGCTTGTTGGCTGCAACTACCTGTTTGAATGGGTTTAAATTTTCATATACTTCAATGCTTTCTCGGGTTAATTTGAGAGTGGTTAAATACAAGGTCTGTTTAAACAATAACAAAAAAAACCCACCACTTTTTTCTAATACTCTTAACCACAAATAATATTCTGAATGTAGCAGCTCTGTGGATGTGCATGTACATGTAACAAAATAATTTGGTTGGGTATAGATATGAATTTAAGATCAGTCTGAACAGCTAGAGCTTTTACATGTAAGATTTCAGTCTGTGTCCCCATATTTTTCTTTTTTTGTAAGTCCTTATTTTTTGTTGGAGGTGGAGACCTTTTTGTAGTTTTGTAGTAGATCAACTATCAGTATGCTTATTCTCCCTGGTTTTATGTATCTTAGTCCTCAGGCTACAAGATGAAACTGTTCGGTTAGGCATGGATGAAGACTGAGAATTTATGTGAACTAAAGTTAATTGCACTACTTTTATAATGCCTAGCTTTTAGTATAACTGCCCTGGTATAAACTTTGATAGTACCCATCTATCTCATTAGCAAGTAGTGTCTTGGTGTTACATGACAAATAGAGTGTTGAATAAAATCAGTTGGTATTTATATGAAAATTCTTTTTCTACTTTGATAGCTATGCATGCATTTTGCTCTCTGATTTCCCCAACTCTTTGTATAGTTGTGTGGTGATATTAGGTAACAGGGACAGTCGAATCTGTCACGATTGTAGATAATAGAACAATAGTGTTCTGAATTGCAAGTGGAACCTGAGATGAAAATACGTGGTGAATTTGAAATTCTTTTGTTGTATCTTTCCACCAGAATAACCTGCATAAAGTATGCCTCCCTTGCAGTGGGGAATTTTTTGTGAAGTATTTTTGATTGATGCTGCACTTTGAGTACTCTATTCAGTTTTGGACACCTCGGTACAAAAAAGACATTGAGGTGTTGGAGGAGGTCCAGAGAAGGGCAAGCTGGGCAAGGGTATAGAGAAAGAGTCTCATGAGGAGTGGCTGAGGCAGCTAGGCTATTTAGTCTGGAGAAAAGGAGGCTGAGGGGAGACCTTATCACTCTCTACAGTTACCTGAAAGGAGACTGTAGAGGGTTGTGTGCTGGTCTCTTCTCTCAGGTAACAAAGAGACAGGACAAGAGGAAACAGCCTCAGGTTACACATGGGGAGGTTTAGGTTGGACATTAACAAGACTTCTTACACTGAAAGGGTTTTCCAGCATTGGAACAGGCTGCTCAGGGAAGTCACCATCCCTGTCCGTGTTTAAAAGTCATGTATATATTGTTCTTAGGGACATGGTTTAGCAGTGGATATGTTAGAACAGGGTTAATGGTTGGTCTTGATGATCTTGAAGGTCTTTTCCAACCTAGAAGATTCTGTGATAGTCTCCTTAGTATCAGAAGTTCTCTCTGGTATCTTGGTCACTGAACCTACTACCTCTTTTCAGTGAACAGCAAAAGGCCATCCATGGAGGCCAGCCACATGGTGAAAAAATGAAGAGCACTCTGACTTTCTGGTGGTTTATTTGGGATATATTTGGAGGTCTGGATGCTTGACTGGTAGAAACCAATGGTAATGGTCCTGGTAAACATTGTAAGAGCAGAAGTGATGGTTCTTTCTGTTGGGAGTATTCGGCATTTATCTTGTGTAACATGCTCATACACAATTTACACTCAAACTCATGTTAAAAAGGTCTTTAATCATGTTGTTTCATACCATGGTTTCAAATTATGTAGTGATTGTTTCTGAGCATACTGCTACATATGGAAGAAGATAACTATTTTTAAGTGAGAAATTTAAATCTTATTTTTGAAGAGAATAACCCAAATGAGTTTCTGGACTTTGAATTTTGAGGAGATTCCCAAATGTTTTAGAGGATGGTAGTGTGGAGGCTGACCTTTGATACATTTAAGTAGCTAACTGATAATTTTACCAAACTGCTGGCAGCATTGACACGTTAGATGAACGTGGAGCCACAGACATTTTAGCTAGTAGTGGTGTGACATAGTAATCACACTTGCTGTCTGACAACTATGTGATTTGCATCTCTAAATGTGCATCCATTACCTTACTTAATTTCTGCCATAAAAGGCTCATTTCCAGACCTTTGAGTCTCAGCTTGTCATGGTCTTGCTGGGTTTGATGTCTCACACAAAGGAAGCTATGCCTGTATCATAATTGAAGAAAATACTTCAAAGTACAACAGCACTGTCCCTCTCTAAGGCAATGATACTGTATTTTAAGAGACCTCTTGTACTTTCTCAACAAATACCTACTTTTAAAGTAGATTCCAAGGTACTGTATTTCCTTTTGAATGTTTCACAGTTTGTGAAATATGACACTTGGGATCGTACTTGTCTTCTTTTAGTAAGGCAATGAGTCCATGATATGGTTATGGTGCAAGTGAAATATGTAGCTGTATAGTCAGTAATTTGAAACAGTTGTGGAATATAAGAACAGATATGATGAGCTAGATATAAGTTGTTTTCAAAAGCTGTACGTATTCAAGTGTGTTGTACAATTTTATATACATAACAAAATTTTTCCTAGGGTGTCTACTTATGACATGCATCAACTTCTAAGCAAAAAAGTGATTTCATAAAACCTTTGTCATAAGATACTAAGTCATACTAAGCACTAATACAAAGTTTGAAATAGCTGGAAACTCAGTTCATACTTGTAAAGATAAAAATGTTAGTAAAACTTTAAGGTTTGAAAAATGGAGCATGAGATCTGTTCATTTCACCATAAACTTATTTTTTTTATAATTCATTGAGTTGCAGAGGTTATACTAAATATAAACCCATACTTTTTCATTGTTGTTTCAATACTAAACTAGCTAATACAGTCTTTATCACTTGCTTATGTGTTTACTATAGTAATAGCCTAGGTATCTAAGAAACATAAAGCAGTTTAATGGAAGTCTAGACCTGAATAAACACACAGTATGCTAACCTGAGTTAATATGCAATTGTTGCTTGAGATAATGTTTTATATTAATGATTTTCTTAAATGGTGTTCTATTTTGTTGTGTAATACTGATTGGAAGCATCTACTAAGAGCAATACTGTACACCTAGGAAAGAAATAGTTGTAATTCTTGGCTTGTTACAGAATTTATATAAGTCACAGAGGCTTATAGATTTAAATAGTGCTGCTTCTGCAGAAGTAAGCTAGCATGCAGCTATTGAAACCTTGAGAATTCTCTTTTTTTTTTTTTTTTTTCCTCTGAGTCAGTGTCATAATTATAGAATCTGTTATTCCTGTGGTTTCAACCAGTGACGTAATCTGGGATTCACACTATTACTAAATGGTTAAGTTACTGAAATATTTTCTTCTGGTTATTATTCAGACAGCTTCTTTAAGTCATTCAAAGTTTTCTGACACATTCAAATTCCAGTAGCTATGGGAATTCCAAGATTAATGCCACCTTATAAGCAATGAGTACTGTCAACCTTTGGTTGATTATATGAAAACTGTTAGGAAGGAGAAAAGGAACATAAACTCTGTCAGTGGCAGTAGCCAACCCAAAATTAGAAGAATACAATGATGATGGTAGATGATAAGTGTAACTGTTGGGTGGCTTCAGAAAGGGGGAGTGATGAAATGAGACAAAACCAGTAATTTTTTTCCCGCAATAGAGCAGTGTGTGTGCTGCTGTCAGAACAGCATGTTGTTGCATTTAGTGGTCAACCTGTCTAGTGGATGTGTAGCAACAAATTTCCACTGGATTTCTTGTGCTAGCATTGATTTATTTGAATATAGTAACAACAATTAGCAGCTTGCATTCTAATTTAAGTCTCGTATCTGGTAATGTGTTGTGAGGTGATAAATTTAAGAGATTACACTTCCAAGCTGTCTGCTTGCCATGTGCTTTTGTAGGAGCTTACTGGCCCCATAGCAAAAACAGTAGAAATCACTGGGCATTTATCTTGCATTGTGACCAGTGCAGCTGAGGAACAGACACTGTTCATCTTGTGCCTTCTACTATGAAATACTAATATCTGTCAGAAGACTGGATAGGAAAGTGGCAGGGAAAAGACTTCACAGGAGGTGAATCCAAAAACCTGTAAGTCAGTGTGGTGCCTGTGTTTAAGTTAATGTGGTTCAAGTCTCCTTTACAGTCTGAAAAGCTGTCAAGCATCTATTGAAAGTTTTGTATTAATTACTCTTGTCCATATTGGAACTCTCTTCTGACAATACACAAGACTGTTCTGTTTATTTGGGGATTCCGTTCCGTTGTTCAAGTTACTTGGTCATTCAAAGCTAGCCCTGTTCTACTCCTCAGTTTTTATCTAACTCTTAATTGTGGTCTTGTTGTTTTGTTTGTTGTGTTTTTCTCCCAAAAACTTAGTCTACTTTTTTTTGTGCATTAGTATTGTGAGTAGTATATTTATGCTATTATTTATTTAATTATTATCTATTTTTGGTATTTTATTAGTTTCTTCTGTAAGCAATTAGCAAATGTTTCTCAAGTTAAAAATGCTAATATTAAGATCTCAGCACTTACAAACAGCAGTATCTGTCCTTGGGTGCATAAAATATTTGTTCCAGAAATTTGTAGTTCTGGAATGCTTACTATGTAGGCAGTGTGTGGGATAATAAATCATGAGACACTGTGAGTAGTTTAACATTTTTGCTGACCTGTTATTTTTAATCAAATTATGAAGTACTTATTTCAGTTCTTTTTAAACACAGATCTGCTCCATTTGGAAAGTAAAAAAAATACTGAACCTGTCTAAAATTATCACAGTATCACAGGGTGTCAGGGGTTGGAAGGGACCTTGGAGATCTTCGAGTCCAACCCCCCTACCAGAGCAGGATCATACAATCTAGTACAGGTCACACAGGAACACATCCAGGCGGGTCTTGAAAATCTCCAGAGAAGGAGACTCCACAATCTCTCTGGGGAGCCCATTCCAGTGCTCTGTGACCCTTACAGTAAAGAAGTTCCTCCTCATGTTAAGGTGGAACCTCT
>JANIJG010003666.1:0-16670 GCA_024611175.1 Megaceryle torquata
CCCCACCGCCGCCGTCGCCGCCGCGCGTCCCCCGGCGGCCGCAATGGTCTGGCCGGTGCGGAGCGCACCCGCCGGCGACTATTGTCTCCGCGGCGCAAAGTTGTGGGGCGCGGGGTGCCGCCGAGCCGGAGCGGGGAACGGGGCGGTGGGGGGGAACCGGGCGCGCCGCCCCTCCGCCGGGCGCCGCGTTGTGCGGGCGCCGAGTCGCGCCCCTGCCCGCCGCCGCCCCGGTTCCCACGTACCTCCGGCTGCGAAAGGTGCAGGCTGGAATTGCCCCAGATGCATTTCTATTAGAAACTTTTTTTCTTTTTTTTTTTTTTTTTTTTGGGCGAATTCCACTGGTAAAATATTTATGGATCTATTGAAATGCGCAGAAACAACAACATTAAAGTCCTCAATCAAGATCAAAGAGGAATACTGCTCAACAGCCACTCTGGGGAAGTTGAAAGACCTCCGAACAAATCAATCTGCCATATGGCTTTTTAAAACAAAACAAAACAAAACAAAAATTCACACACAAAAAAACCCAAAAACAAAAACAACAAAAAAACCCAACAAAAAAACCACACAACAGCCAGCCAGAGAAGGAAAAAAAAAAATCACACCACTACTCTTTGTGTTTGAAAAACTTCAATTCTTGTTTTCCTGTGTGTTTTAGTAGCCCGGGTTAATCACGCCAAATATGTGTGCCATAGGCGAGGGGAGCGTGTTTAGTCTATGGCTGGAAAGCCCAATTTAATCTGCTAAATCTTGGTACTAGACATCAAGGGTGTGGAGGCTTTTTTTTTTTTTCCCTCTTTCTTTGTCTCGTAATGTGCGATGACGTAGAATTGACACGGAGGACTTTTGACGGAGGGTCGGTGTTATCTTGACGCCCTGAAGTGCCCCGGGCCGGCAGAGCCCCCACTGCCAACCCCGGGCACCCCGGCTCTGAGCCCCGAGGCTTCCCCCCGCCCCGTTCCCGACCCCGCCCGGGCGCACCGGCCCCGCGCTTGCCTCCCTTCAGCTCCGTCCTGCACTTGGGACGCGAACTGCTCCGGCACCGCGGGCACGGAGAAGAAAACAAAATTGGGGCGGGGTGGGACGCGGAGGGAGGCTTTAAATCCTGCTCTTTCCAGTGCTTATTACCAGAACCCTCGGAATAAAGGAAAGGGGCGGGGGGGGGAGCAGCGAGCGAGGGGGAAAGTTGGTAATGAAGGATACACGAATCATAAAATGTAAGCTATGTGTGATTAATGATCTGCACTAATTTGAATAGCAGGCGTGTTAAAGGTCATTGACAATTGTTGCTGCTTTCAGCATGAATGCCTGAGTGGGATGTATTTGGGACAGTCAAATTTAATTCACATGAAAAAAAATATCGGAGGTGCATAGCAGCTGGTCAAAATATAGAGAGGACATGCTTCAAAAAATGCACTTAGCTTGTCCTTCAAAGGCAGCCTCATTACATTAAGGTGGTGTTTTTAAATGCCTTAATGGTAAATAATGTATCTGGAATATCTGAATTTTATTTCTTATGCATCAGCATCTTTCATGCACACTTTTTTAATCACAGGCCAAACTGTGTTCCCAGTTACCCAAGACTTGCAGCGTTTTGAGGGAGTTCTGAGTTTGCTGATGCCAGACTTATCTGGGAGTGGACTGGAGCAGATGTCGCCTCTCTGAGCTTGAAGAATTCACCCCGGGCACACGCCTAAAATATGAGTGCAGATTCTCTAATCACAGTTTATATAGTAGCTCAGCATTTCTTTACACAAAGAGTAAGAAACCCATTATAAATCAGCATTCCTGGGCAGTATTTAGAACTACAGTATTGAGCTAATAATTTCCATATGGCAAAAATTGACAAGTCAGAGCAATGAAAGGTCCATGAGACTTCCAAATCCTCTACCTAAAAATGTGATTTTTACAACCTATTCCTTTTCACTCACAGTCTGTGTAGATCCTCTTCCTTAGACAGTAAAACATGAGAATACACAACACAGTGCTTGCTCTTTTACCTGAGAGATTAATGCTTAAAATGCTTAATATTTTCCATATTTGCTTCTTTCGGGCCCAGCCTTGGATTCCTTGTTCCCATAAAAAAGTAGGATACTGAGGCTATGGGGTTGAAAGGACTAGAGAACCCATCTCAAGCTTAGTAAGTGAGAGGTATTCCACTTTAATGGAAAGGCAATTAAAAATTCAGAAGATGCAGAGACTTTAAAAACAATCAAGCGGTATATTAATTTCACAGAAAGTCACTAGCAGAGTTTCTCTGTCCATGTAATTTTAAATAGGAGGTTTTCTCACATTTCTTCTGCTGACTCCAGCACTTCTGGGATTTAAAAGCAAAAGTGGACCAGTATAACAATTTATAGACTTAAAAGATACGCAAAATGTATTTGCATAATATCATTATATCATTAGAAATTTCAGGTAGAGAAGATATTCTTAATTTTCAAGTCATTAGTAATATACCATTACCATGAGTGATTAATTTGTTTGCAGACAGTGTTTACCCAATTTTGTCTTTGCCAGAAATCTTCCAAGAGATGTCTTCCCATTTCAAATTCTTTAAATTACAGTATTTCGTATGAGAATGTCAGTGATATTAATGGCTCAATACGTGCTTTGCTATTTATAGACTTGCACGTATAATAATTCTGGCTAATGAAATACTTGGAGCAGGAAAACATTTATTTACTTTTGCTATGGTCTAATAAATTATTTGTTCAGCATTTGGGACCAGCCTTCCTCAAGTTAAAGAAAATGGCATTTTGATGAAAATCTGTGCAATGACTTGTCTGCATAACTTAGCCTTAGGAATGATTGGTGGAAGTTTAGATAAGAAAAGGTTGTCGAGAAACACCATGGTACAATAGCAAGGAAAAAAGGCTGTCTCTCTAAAAGCAAAGCTGAAAGCATACATAAATACTTCAAGGCAGGCAAAAAAGTCAGGTTTGGGTTATGTTTCATATATATATATGTGTGTGTGTGTGCGTGTGCATGTATGTGTGGGTCTGTACATGTCCTGTACATGGATATGTTCAGTGAAATGGAATCCAGAGGAGTCAGTTGCTTTAGCTTTTGCTGTGTGCTTGCCCAGAGTTCCTCAGGTTTGGGGCCGAGTATTTTTCATTGTTACAAATCTATCTGAAATTTTGACAGTGCATCTAAATAATGCTAATCCAGGATGGATTAGCATTAGAAAATCCTTGATTTTTTCAAGGAATCTATCTGACTCAAGAGTCGGACTAGCTTTCTTGGGGTCTTCCATCATATCTGTCTCAACAAACCTTTCTAAACACAGACCTTAGGATTATAGTTAGTTCTCCAGTTCTGCCAGTAAAACAATATATACCTATTTTAATCTAAACCAGACATTTTGCTTTCAAAGTGCACTTGGGTCAGAAAAAATGTCTGACAACAAATAATCTTGTATTAGTTTTTACATTCTAAACCAGATTTTTTTTTCTTGGTACATTTGGAAATACAAAGAGCATGTGCAGAAGTTGCAAACTGGAAGGCTCAGGCAGCTCTAACACCCATGTACCTCTGCAGATCACTGCACAGAAACATTTTCAGGGATGCTATTTGAAAGAAACTAACATTTCTGAGTCTGACCAAAACAGGCCATTCTAACACTGGTGTGCTTTCAGAGTTTACGTGGGTGGCACAAATAATCTCACTCTGAAACAAAATGGTTTCAATCAATAACAAGCGTGTACTCTGGGATAAAGTACATCGACTTCTCACATGCACCACAAAAATCTTTCTCTTCTTTAATTGGGCCTCAGTAGCTGTGTGGTGTCAGGCTGCTTTCAAAGTCTGCACTCTGAAAATACACCACGACCAGCAAAGTTTTGCACGCCGGCGTGCTCTGTGTCTGCACAGATTGAGGTCAAGCTCTTGCGCCCCGTTAATTTAGTCAGGCATAAATCTAGCAAATGGATTTGAAAATAATTTTCCATTCAGAGAGCTGCACAGATTTCGGGATCTGAAGAATCTATTAATGTATAGCCACAATAAGCAACTTGGGCATATCCGATGACAAATTGTATGGGGTGTCAGGATGTGGTCATATCCTCTTTACCTTCTACTCACACAAGTTGTCCCCTTGCTATTAAAGGAATTGCTTTGACGATAAAATATGATTGGTGTTTGTCTCCATCATCTCATTTATGGCATGAAATGAGCTTTTCCTTATGGGAGAAATGATCCAGAGACCTTTCTTGAAGAATCAACATTTTAAACTCTAATGTCTTTCATATTTGCCCCTACTGTCAACAGAGTTGCTAGGATATAGCCTGATTTTGGTTTTTGTGCTTTGATCCTTTCAAACCCACATTTTTTAACATCGAGTTATTCAGCATCGCTTTTACAATGACACTGAGAAAGAGAGCAGAAAAAGCTAATATTGCAAAGTAAGTACAGCCTCAGTGTACATGGTTATTTTAGGTTCATGCTAAATGCTGTATATAGTACCAACTTTTCCAGCCCTGGCAGTCAGATTTTCTCACCCATATGTAATTTTATAAACTACATCACGGCTTCACAGCAGGTAGGGAGCCCACAAACCTGTTCTTAATTTCAGTTTAACTGAAAGAATCTCAGCAGCAGCTGGTTTCAGAATAGCTGATACAGACTTGCACAGATGTGGCCCATAATAGGTTCAAAAATATAAAAGAACTAGGCCACAACGTAGAATTAATTTCAAGGAAGACAAATTCAATAAGGATGCCACTTTTAAGAGATTTTTTTTTTTCTTTTTAAGAGATCTTGGGGGGTGCATATTTTTGTGGCGTGGGGTTTTTCATGCTGTCTACTGCCTGTAATACTGAAGTACACCGATTTTCTGACAGACTGGCCCTGACTGTTAGCGAGCTGTGCTCTCTCAAAGCAAAGAAATGGGCTATTTCTGAGTTTGTGTTGCCACCCCTCCCCCTCACCCTTCTTATGTTCCTCCAAGCATAACTGATAGTACTGGAGTGCTTGTGCGCTTTTCTAACTGGACCAGACAAAGAGGTACAATAGCTAAAAATGACCTCCGATGATACAGCATATGTGCTGCTTGATGTAACTGGGGAAACTGGTTGCTAGCTTTAAAACGAGGTGTTATTTGGTGATGTTTCACAAACCTGGAATAAAGGAATACAGAAAAAATAGTTTCACGAATGTTAATTTCTGGAGTTTACTAAGGGGAAGGCTTTAAATTATTTCTATAACAGCATGGCAAATACATTGCTGTACTTACTATCTTCTGCTGAGTAAAAAAAATACCTCAAAAGTAAAAGTGGAACAAAACAGTCACTTGTTCTCGCTAACAAAATTTCCCTTGACATTCTGTGCAGTGGTCTAAGTGTTTGAATAATCTTGGTTTATATGGTCTTTCAGCTCAGGCATGCGAGGAAAAAGGAACTTCAAAAAAGAGAATATTTTACCTGACGTGTACTATTTTAAGGCTTCGGTAATTAGAGAACTGCAAAGGTCAAAATAGCCATCAATATCGTGAGCAACAGAGTAGAAGTAACATGTTTAAGAGGAAGTTAGTTGGTTGGCAGTAACATAATACACAGTAAGCGCTAGGATGCGGGTCTGCAACGATGAGCAGCAGAAGAAACAGAAAAACTTAACCAGCATCAGATACTTATTTTGCTGAAAGCACACAAGAACTCGCAGAAAAGAAATAGAGATGTTTTCAAATCTAAATCCTAGATTTTGTTACATAACTGCAGTGATATTGCAACCTGTATTGAGGTCCGTCCACACAGATCCATTCACAGGCTGGAGAAAAAGTTTGCCAGTGCTTTCTAACCTTTCAATGATCCAGACAAAAACTCAGGATCTAGAAGCACCCAAAATTTTTTTTCCACCTTCTTATTAGAATCAGAAATGTGTGGCATTATCCTGGTTTTAGCATATTACTTCCCACCTCTTAAAGTCAAATCATGAAATACTAGATTAGGGAGAGTAGCTAAAATGTTGCTGTGTATCTGCTACTCCTAAAACTGTGTGTTCTGGCCTGTATTTCTGAACTGGCATAAATTAAAAATGAGTAAAAGCACAATGATTATGTCTGAGGATGCAGTAGTTTGCAATAGCATAAGTCATAATAAAGATGTACAATTCTGAGGAAAATCACTTTGAGAATGGGAACTCTTCCAAAAACTTCCCACTATTTCTTTCATTGCTGATAGACCATTTTTCTTCCCTGTACAATTTTATGCCAAATTGGCTACTTCTCTAATTTCCCCATAAATCACACAAAATTCATGACTCCTTTTCCACATTTGGATCCACAAATCAACCAAGTGAATTCATTCTTTGGAGAGAAAGAGGCTGAAACAAACACGCAGGATCATTAGCACAAAATTATCGGTGTAAATTTATCTTAACTTTTAACAAAAAATTCCAGAAGGCTTCTACTTTGTCACTTCCATTTAGTTTGAAAGACAGAAGTGAGTTGGGAAGTCAGTCTGCTACAGACTTTGCAAGGCATTTGCCTTTTTCCTCTGTTAAACTCCAAAGCTAATAAACCCGGAGCATTCAGTAACAAGTGAGGCACTCATGTCAACAAAGGCCTTACTTAGAGACGGCGAGGTTTTGAGAAACTTCTGTGGCGAGGATTTGAAGATATTTTAGTCATATGCAGCATACTTTGAACGTGCACTTTTGCTTCTCTGTTTCCTACAGTATAATCCCCTTTGCTTTCCCTCCCCTGTGTTTTAAAATGAGTACAGAAAAGGCCGAGTGTTAAACTACACTATTCAATTGTCCAGTAAGTACACAAGTTCTGTTCAAACCAGAACAAACTTTCAAGTAGACAGAAAGGGGTATTTGGTTTTCTATTTTAACCCAGAAACCCTGCTGAATACCAGTGTGGTGGGGAATATAGCCATATCAGACCAACAAAAGGCTCCTAATGTAGTGAAGACCTCCTCCCCCCTCCCCTCTGAGCAAGCCGGCTGGCATGGCTTTTGCTATCGGAATTGTTTGCAGAATAACCAAACTAAAGCAGCTCCCTGCGTGGGTGCCTTGTTCAGGAATAAGCAGCACTTTTATTCTAAAATGCTTGTCTTGCTTCCTAAAGAGATGAACAGGCTAGTTGGGAGATATTTCTTCATTTTGAATGTTCTTGTGGAGGAATACCTGATTGGGTTGTTTGGGTTTGGGTTTGGTTTTTTTTTCCCTTCTATTGACATTTTCATTTGTTCCTCTGACAAAAGCAGAGATGTACTCACTCGGTAAAGCAGTTATCACATACGTGAGCAACTCTTAAGATTCCTTCTGCAGTGTAAAGATTCCCAAGTACTGTTTTTATTGCAAAGGATCCCATTAATATCAATAGTGCAAGCATGCCATTCAATCATAGGGGCTTTATATAATAAAAGGGTTACACTTAATGAAGTCAAATGTGGTAGATCAGGTCTTCACATCGCTAGCATGACAATGTCCTCGCAATACAAGATGTACCACTAGTCATACTTTTATTACTACAAAGTATGTTGCCATGTAATATAATACAATTTTTTCCCTAAGACATTAGAACTTTTCATGCCAAATCCCTCTATCATCTAATAAGTCCAGGATCCTAATTATTTCAGTGGGATGTAGTGTAATAAAAATAATACATTGCAAAATAAGTGCGGTAATATCGCTGCCAAAAATGTTCACAGAATGATGCTGTTGGTACTGTCCAAGCCAATGTTTTGTCTCTCCAGAGAAGAAGGATGCATACCAGTGTATACTGAAAACTCCATTTGGTGTGCCTGCGCAGTCACTGAAGCTAAAGTTTCTGTTTGTTTGACAGAATTAAAGATAGTTGGGTTCACCATTTGGTGCTTGACTCCCTGAAGGCTGCACTAGGTAGAACTGACCTAATGTGCATCTGTACTTTCGTGGTCTATAGAAGAAAGACCGTAAGGCATAAACGGGAAGAAGGGGTCAAGGGACTGTGAAGAGAGGCCAAGAGCCCTCTGGCAGTGCTCTCTTGCCGTGTAACCCCAGCCACTGTTATCATGGTCCCAGTGCCATGTCTGTGCGAGGTCAGCGACTGGAAGCTAGTGTGAACAGCTGAACATGAACCCATGCTCCACCCCGCTGCCCTCCGCTCTAAGAACTGGAGACGGGCAGCTGGTGAGATCTCAGCCAGGAGATGGGGAATTGCTCTGCTGCAGGACCCAAGACAAAGATGGCTGGTTTTGCAGACCTCTGCCCACCACCCGGCTCAACATCTGATCCCAAACCCTGCTCCGTTCCCACCATTGCCTCTTGGAGGAGGCAACATGGCAGAGCATTAACAGCACCTCAGCACACTCCTCATTTCATTCACAAGTGCTTCTGCAAGGTGTATATAACTGCATTAGCTTTACTTTCAGGAGTTTTCTACTCAGAGCCCACACCACTCTGATGTAGGACAGGTGTAGCAGCCATAATCTGATTATTAAAAAAGTGCCAGTGAATGAGATATTCACATGAATGACCTAATTTTTCACTTGCTCATTAGAACATTTCTAAAAGGAAGCATTTGCTTAGTTGGTAGCGAAGTGTTTTCCCTTTGACTGCCAAATGTATTTAGTCCATATTAAGGGTAAAATTCTCTCCAGAGTTCACTGGTGATTTCCAGACCCTGTAAGATTTGCAAACAAGAGACTGACAGCAACATTCTTATTTAATAATTTCCTAACATATTTCAAAAAACCCTGTGGTTTTCCAGATCCTCCTGAATTCCAAATGCAAAGTGGAAAATGTCCAAAAAAGGCATTACTTCATCTAGTGCTACTTTTTTAGCACACATAACGATCCTACTGACCTCCTTCTGCTTTATCAAAAGTAAGGGGATGTGTGACTAGTTTGTATAACCTAAAGTTTCTGCTTATCTGGACTTGCATAAGTGCATTCAGCAGCTTCCTCAGATGTACAGTTAATGGGAAATTCCATGAGTTTTGCACTTAAACTTAATCAGAGATATGAATGGAAGAATGTAACCATCAAAGCTATTGCGGAGTCCTTCACTCCCTGACCTTTGGGCCCATAAATCCATGAATGAGTTACATTCATCCACATACTAGCGCATTTTTTTCATCAGCAATGAAAACGGGTTTAGAACCCCAACTAGTAGTCTAAGTTGAATTTCACGCAAGCTGTTCAAAAGTAGATACTCAGTCTTTACCAAGGGTTTGTAAGACTTGTCCTCTTTTCACCCCACACAGCTTGAGTCCCAGGGCAGGGGCAGGCCCCATCAAAGAGCTGGCTGCTGAGCACATGAACGAGGAGAGAGGAAGTACCATGCCACCCAGCAGAGCTGACCTGGCTGATCTGGATCCCAGGTGATTACTGGCTGGCTTCAGCTGCATCTGCACCTACCTGCCCATGCTGCAGCCTGTGACATGTTCCCCTGCCCCTGGGCATCACCTGCAGCCTGACATAGCATGGGATGCAGGAATAGTGCATCTCTTACTGTCTCCCAAGGCGCTGTGCTGGGTCTGACCTCTGTTCCAGCCATATGTACCAGGTTAGGGGGCGAAATTCCACTCACTTGCTGCATAAGCCAGTTTTTCTCTCTAAGCCTTATTTTTTGTAGCTGCAAAATGGGTCAGTACTTTCAGAGAGCTGCGCACACTGGTGCCGTAATGAAATACTACTTCTCTGACACCAGCAGAGCAAATCATGGCACAAATCATGCGTAGTACCTGTGCTCGGAATTGTGTTTTGGCATTTCTACCTAACACAGCACGTAGCAAGGGTTATATCCATTCAGCAATCTCTGCCAAAGCGTTTTTGCACCTCTCTTGAGTTGGCTGTGCAATCAGACAGAGGCAGTCACACAGCTAAAAGAGAATAAATGTACTTTGAACAGAACAGAAAGTATGTCCCAAAGACAAGCCAGAGAAAAAAAACAGGTTCCAATGGCAAACCAGTATGGGTTAATTTGGTTCCTCTCAGTACTCCAAGGTGATAGATCAGAAAAACGTAAGCTGAGAAGTGCCCATGCAGATAAAGACCCCTAGGATAAAAAATTTCCCATCAATGTGAACTGAATAGCAACCAAAAGATTCAATGAACTGATTGAATTATACTTAGGGATTTTTTCAATGAAATATTAAACTTTTGTTTGCATTCAGATTTGGGAAACGAATAAGCCATGCCTCAAAGTAAAGAAAAAAAAAAAACCCCTTATTTTTATTTAAAAAAATAAGAGTACCATCCAGACATACCTGTGTGCCAAGTTTCGACCTGATGCAATTTGATACAGATGAGATATTAAACCCCAAAGACCAAGTTAACAATAGAAACAGTGACAGACTGTTAACAGTAGCAAGGGGTAGTAGCTGTCGTTACAACAGTAAGTTCCACGTTCTTCCCAGCATAGTGGGACAGCTGATAAATCCTGAACCTGCCTGCTGGCTGCCTTTAATTGGACTGCCGTTCATTTAGCTAGTGCAACTCTAGGAGTGACCTTGTGTTTACTGATTAATTCTGGGAGTCACTTCACAGGGAGTTAGGGCAGTAAAGTGATGAGAATATTTTTAATATCAAGAGCATTTTGCCTTGTTTCTTCATTGTCTTTGTAATTTAAATATCCTGTTGTGTAAGCCTACAGGCAGGAAGTGAGCTATACAAACCCTTACAATAACAGTATTAGGTTGCAGATAAGCCCATGTGTTCAGTGGTGTCAGGCATTTTTTTTTTTCCCGGAGTAATATAAGTTTTGTGAATTCTAGAAGAGATTGTTTCCTCTTAGGAGTGCATTTAAAATCTTTCAAAAATAAGCTTTGTCTGTTACTCACACACACAAAAAAAAATACTCTCCTGATAACAAGAAATAACTTCGGTCAGGTTTTAATTATTTAGCTTCATGCTGTGTTTGCGTTTCTGCCATGAAACCCAAACCTTTTCAGCAGGCAGAGACAGGATGGTCGGGTAGGTGCCTACCTATCCTCTCTTTCATTCTTTTCACTCCAACTCAGCACTGTTTTAATGCAAATCGAACCCTCGGTGTGTACCAAGCTAGCACAGATACCCTTACACTTCAGGCACCTGGCAGGCAGCTTTTGTGCTCAGGCTGCTGCTGAACTGGATAGTTTCCTCTTATGGTGATTACATTTGGGTCTCTTCAGCAAGGTAATAAGAACTTTCTTACAGATGATAAACACCAGCCTTTTTTAATATATATACCCGGATTTATGGGCCTAAGAGAGAAAGTTCTGTTAATGATAATATATAGTGTTTCTCAAATGAATCAAATCATTTTTGCAAGCCAGATACATAACCAGTATTTCAAACCATAAGCCATCCATGTAACCTACCAGTACTGCATTTAACAAAAGTAGGACATCATTTCTGAATCTATTCTCCTTTAATAAGATTATAATCCTGACTGTCCTGTTCTTACGGCAGTCAGAGGTAGGTAGCGTCGCTGCTGAGTGGCTCACAAGAAGGAGGCTTGTGTGCTTGCATAACTGATCCCCAATTACACACAGGGACTATCTATAGGTGATAATCTTGAATGTGACAAAATGTTTGATCTTCGTGCGTATTTGCACAAGCACATGTGCACCCACATGCATATATGCATTTGTACCACGTGCACAGCGTTACATGTAATGAGATTATGACATTTGTGTATATCCACAGTGTGAAAAGGCAAAATTGCCCGACAGTTTATAAACCTGTCTTCACAGACAACTAAATTTTATCCGAGTTTAGCCATCTCTGCTGTCATTCGCACTCAGTGTCTGATTCAGGCTCAAATTCTAAAGAAAATTTCAGCCAAAACTGTTCAGCTGTTTCCGAGAGTGTGGCTAACAGAAACCAGCTTGTTTTGTCCATCAGTAAACATTCTGGATTTTCCCTGGGAATTGTTCTAGCACCTCCACAATTTGAAGCCGGAGTCTGAAAAATCTGAAGAGGTTCCCTTGTGTGAGGGCTTTGCCTTTTGCTATTCTTGTTACACATTTGGCTGTGCTATAAGTCTGTGAAAAATCACAGTTTGCACATGCTCCATCACTGCTTCTTTAGCTGGAGTCGCTAAATTCTAAGAAGATTCTGCTATAACTGAGGATGCTCAGGTTTCTCACAGCTGGTAGCATCGACTGAACAACATATGCCACGTCCTCAGTTATAGACTAGTGTCCTTACTATTCCATGCTCGAATATATCATTCTAAGATAGATTACAGAGGCAAAGCCAAAATTTCACTATACTAAGAACTCAGAGCAGTAAGGAACGAGTTCCTACTGCAGCTGCTAAGGGGGAGGTAAATTTATGTTCACGAAGCATTCAAATATTGCAGAGCTAGTCACCACAGAAAAATCTCATGAGGAATTTAGTTGTTCCTTTTTGAGAGAAGTGTTTGGATAGCAAATGGTAAATAAGGCATGGGATATCAAACTGCTTTGAAGGTAATAAAATATGGAATTGCTGCTAATTCCTGAAACTTAAATGGTGCTTTGCAATAAAATTAGTATGTGGCTGTGAATTAAAGATGATAGCATAAGCACACGTGTAAGGGGCTAAGTGAGCAGACATCCTCAGTATTGGCACTTTGTGTATTATTTTGTCTACATGACTTAAGAACATAGTAAAGAACCTAGATCCTTTAATGTGTGCTTATGCATTCACATGTGCACATGGCTATGGACAGCTTGCCTGTGGTTCAAAATAATAAAATATTGGTGGACCATGAAGTGGTTAATAGTTAATTACATTTGACAATATAAAAGAGGCAGGAATAGCTAATCTGAAGTTATCAGAGACAATTGTTTACTAGATATTATGATAAACCCATAGCACAGAGCTTTCAACTATGCCCCCCCTCCCACATCTGTGATAACCAATGAAATACAAAGGGAGGGGCTCTCTAGAGTTTCCATTCATGTCTCAGCTAGCTCTAAACAGAACAACCAGGGGGAACTGTCTACGATAAACTTCTCTTTGTCTTCATCTCTTCCAGCTGCAGTAACCAAGGAGCTCCATTTTCAGCTATGGAAATGAACTGTGATTTCATTTTTATGCAATCTTATTTCAGTAGCCTACTTTGAATAATAAACAATGTTAACTTTCAGCACACAGAGGAAGACGACTAATTTTTAAGGTACATCCTGTTTCATGAACTCTGGGATATAAACTACTTAAGAGAAAGAAAATGTAAAAATAAATGAGAACAAAATTGTTCCCTGTACAGGGAGGTTGTCTGTCTTTCTGCACTCCTGCCCTTGTAATTATATATGCTGTGCCTGATTCCCTGAGTTCATTTGAGACCCCTTGGGGGAAAACAGAAGTAACATACTGGAGAATCATGTTCTTTTCCCAACATTTGTTTTTTAAAGGACCGGTCTAGTGTGGTGCTTAAAAGCCTCACAAGAACCACACAGAGCTTATGTGAGTTTTTTTGGCTTGCTGAAATGGTGAGTGTGGTACCACTTGCGTGGTATTGTTTCTTGATAGCCTTTTTCTAAAACCTTTAAGTAGGTTTCAGCGTTACCTTCAACTTCTTAACAAGCTTAAGTACAGCATCACATTTGATTTGGTTTTGCAAATGTCTGGAACTTTTCATGTGGAATTAGCAGATCTCAGTCTAATGAACTCAGATAAAACTCAGCAGGATGTCCTGTTAGAAACTAATTTTTTTTTTTTTTTTTTTTTTTTGTACAAAGACAGCTCTTTAGTCCTCTTTTTTTTTTTTTTGCATTGCATTTGTTGAGTTGTCTCAGAGGCTCATAAGCTATCAGCTCTTTTATTGATCTGCTCTACAGTCACTTGAAAACAATTTTGAAAGCAGCATTTCAGCACCTCTCCTTGTTTGATCTCTTTGCTGTGGCAAACTGTGCCAAGTTTTCCAAGCACTAGGCAGCAAATCAATGGAATTTTTTATTCTTAATAATACATATATATTTTTTTAAATATTTAAATCTGCCTAATTGTATTTAAAATGCTTCTCTATATTTTACATTTTCTGCTTTATTAAAATTTGTCCTAGGATTCACTTCACTTTAATTTAGCTACAAATTGATTCTTAAAGTATCACATTTAATAGCCTTTGGGGTTTGATGAGCAAACTATTCTGACGTCTATTCATAGACCTTTATAATGGGACCCACTCCAGTTTATCCCTTGAACTGTCAGGCTCTCTGGGAAATAATAGCTCCTGACAGTTGTAGAGTTAAAATATAGGATTAATGATCAGCTTTTAATGTGCAAATGGAGTATTCAGTTTTCCCCTTACCCATCTTATTTAATGCAAATTCACTGTTGAAACAGGTAGCATGAGTTTCTTCTCTCACTCAACATAGATTAAACTATCAGGGTAAATTCCTGAATCAAAATAGAAATTTAGACACACACCACAAAGTAAATGCAGGGCACTACATTTGTACTGACTTATAATCAAGTATCTTTTCCTCTTCCAAGTCCATAATTTATTTTTAAGGTTTCAAAACCTCACTTTCACACAAAAATAAAAATAACTGTCCATCACAGCAAAGAATTTAACCATCAGGAAGGAGTCTGCCCTTCTCTATTAAATACAGCTGTAGAAAGCCCCATGGTCTTTGATTTAATTGTTTGCAATAGGCCAAAACAATCTGCTACCTGCACTTAGTAAAAATTAAGAAAGGAAAAAGGAGGGGATTTCTGCAGTGAAGCATGGAGCAGTTCACATGTTTTCACTAGGAGATTAATAACATATTTTTGATACTGGGCCTTAAGAATTGTATGGTAATTTTCGATTTAGGTGTCCTATTAAAAAGCTGCCTACATATACAAAATTAGACTATTTGTTTAGAAAATGTTATACACTCATGTAATTGGAAAATACATTTTAAACTATGGTATAATAAGAAGCATTTGTCCATTATGTTCTGCAGTGATAGGCAGAGCTGTGTTCATAGAGTGGAGCGTGAGGAAGAGACATTGGATTAATGTGACATTTAGAGAACCTTGCACTTAGAGTATCTGGAAGAAAAAGGATTTGAGGGTAAGTTAAATGAAAGTCGAAACATGTAAAAATAAAAGAAACACCGAGTCATTCAGAAAAATCTTTCATATTTAAGCCAGTCACAGACCTGCCCATACATCTCTAATAATCACTAACTTTCCCAAGAACACGGAACAGAAAGGTTTCCCTCAAGATACAAGACTTAATCCTTGCAGTGCTTGAACGCCTTAAGCTGCCAATAAACCAAAGGCTGAAGTCTGTTGTCTGCAATTATTCCTTTGGAAGGAGTAACTTCAGAGTGGCAGGCAGATAGAAGTACCCCGAGCAGTGAAGGAAGAGGAAGAAGAGGAAGAAGAATATGCAGCACATCACATACATGACATTTTGTGTCTTCTCTTATAATTGCTTATATCTTTGCATACATACTTTAACACACTACCAGGGAAGAATACAATCAACATTATTTGGGAAAGCTAGTTCCAACAGCTTCTAAATAGCCTCCTTTTGTTGTTTCGGTAACAGTGTCAATTTACTTGCATACCCCCGTTTCTAGGAATGCAAAGTGATGTATCATTGATGGCTCTTGAGAAACATAAACTAAATTTAAATTAACCTCAGAGACATTGTTCATAACATCGTTAGCTATTCTGTCCCTGATTTTTCACTGTCTTCTACCTTGTATTCACAGCTGCGCAAAGCAAGTCAAAACAGCAGTCGGGCAGCGGCGTTCTGCAGACATGCTGCGTTTGCATTGCTTTGGTGTAAATTAGGGACAGTTCAGCAGAGAATCGGGGTTTGCAGACATGCTGATAAATATGTATATATAATCACCATAGCTGCCAGCGAGTCGCCAAATGGACTGTGATCTGGCACTTGATGGCCCAGGGGATGCTTTAGCTGCCTTGTGCAATTTCTGACACTCACCAGCAACTTGTTCCTCTTGTGTCCCTCCTGCAGTATTGTCCTGGTTGTGCAGTAGGCTGGGTGGTAGACCTGATCCCCTGGAAAAGCAAACAAACAAACCACAAAACTCACAAAAGCCAGAAAAGATAAAATAGACAAATAAATAGGAAATACAAGAATAAACCGTGATTTTCCCAGGGATTCAGCTCCCTCACCCATTTTACTGCATGGAGGGACAAACCAGTACAAGACCAACATGAGGCAGTGGCAGGGGAAAGAGGAAAGGATTTTGCTGGCAGCCTTCCTGAAAAGTTGTTCATTAAGTTATGCCAGGAGAAACCAGAGTATTGTAAATCCTGCCCAGGGACCTGCCTTCCATGCCAGGCAGGGAGGTCACAACAGAGCTATGACTCAAACTCCACCCTTTTCACCTCTTGCTGCCCCTGTGTCTTCAAGGCTTCCCTGGACAGAGTGGGAGTGATGTTTTCCCCACACAAGGTATTGTTTGTACTGCAACACGTACACGGAGAGGCAGTTTGTATTCAGGCTTGCAGCTTTAATTTTCGTCATCCCAGTGTTTTTGGTTTGTACTGTCTCCAGAACACCTTCAGCTTGCAAAATGGTTGTCATGCTTTGTGGAAGCTTAACTCACAGGTTCTAAATTATATGACTGTTTTCTGTATTTTGAAAGACTTTTCTCTGGATATATATTTTTAGACAGAGAGATGGGTTCTGTTAAATTTTCTGCAAAACCCTTTCAGAATTCACAGGAAAAGAAAAAAGAAAAGAAAAGAAAAGAAAAGAAAAGAAAAGAAAAGAAAAGAAAAGAAAAGAAAAGAAAAGAAAA
>JANIJG010003666.1:16770-31116 GCA_024611175.1 Megaceryle torquata
AAGAAAAGAAAAGAAAAGAAAAGAAAAGAAAAGAAAAGAAAAGAAAAGAAAAGAAAAGAAAAGAAAAGAAAGGAAAAAAGAAAAGAAAGGAAAAGAAAAGAAAGAAAATTGTTTTTGCATTTATCAACTCTCATTGATAAAATTTTAAGTCATTCATGGTTGATTTGATTTCACAGCCATAGCCAGTAAACCTTAATATTTCCTTTCCAACCTCCTTGTTGAGAATGTCAAAATACGGATCACAAGAAGTTCAGCTCACAACAAGACAAAAAGTTTTTACTAATCCAGTGAGCAGAGATTAACTGAGCATAGAATTCAGTTAACAAAGGGGAAAATCACTGAAAAACAGGAACTGCAATATATGTCAGAGGGCCAGTTTGGTAACTGTGATGGAGAAAGGGGGACTCTAAGGAAGGAGGAGCTGCTGATGGCTCTGGAGAGTCACCTGTTTGAGGTATCCCAGAAAACAGATCCAGCAAAACTAAGAATCATGACCCTCTCCCAGCCACCCCCATAACTCAGCAGTGTGCCAGACTCCTGAAAGGCACCTATGAATCAGAGGATGCTTAATATTTCACTTTGTCTTCAATGCAGTTATTGTGGCTAGTGCTTGGGGAAGAAAAGGGATGGACCTTTGATACTGGGACACCTGGCTGCTAGCACAGGCAGCAGCATGGACTAATATGAGCACTGAATCCCAGCCAGCCATGGGTTTGAAACATCCCCTACCCCTTCCTTTTCCCAGAGCTTACTCTTGCTGTAGCAGGAGAAAAAGAACCATTTCACACACCTACCCAGTTCAGTGAAACACTTTTTTTTTTAACCCCAACTATTAGCCTAAAATGAAGTCAGGATTGAAAACACTTAGAAAAATGTAATTTAAACTTCTGTGGTTCAGGGGGAGGATGACCCCCACCTCAGCCCTATGCAACTGTCTGCTGCCCTGATCTCACGTGGCTAAGTGGGCATGACTGAAGGGAAAGGTCTCTCCTAGCTCACAGTTTTGTCCTGCGGCCATTCAATCACCCAGCTTTTGTTTTGTTTTGTTTTTTTGTATTTTCTGACCTTGCATAACTTTAAAATGGCCATGCATAATTTTTTGGACAGTTTCCATTTGGGGCAGAAACTCTTCTTGACAGGTTCAGCAAAGGCTGCAATTTAATCGATGCATTTAAAATTCTTTAAAACCAGGGTTCGAAGTGCTCAGATACCAGTTTCAGCATCCCTGGGATCACAACACAGCAGAGGGTGTGCAAGCATGTGTTATTTGTATTTGCCTGCAGTTTTACTGCTGCTTTATGTGTTGTTTGTATATAAATACGGGGTCAGATTCAATCTCAGTCAGTGCTATTTTATGATGATATAAATCCCCAAAGAGGACCTCTGAGGTGGGAAATCTTTTGGTAGAGGAATTTGCTACAACCAAAACCAAGCATAACCCCTCCTGGGGATGGAAGCAGCCCCCAACATTGATTCTGTCGACTGGAGGACTTTCAGGACGTGCTGACCCAGCACGTCCCCCACAGTCTCTGTTAATGGTCATAAATTAAAGCAAATGCCTGCACTCACACCAGTAGAAAGTCTGCAGGGGAAGGAGGGTCCAGTGGGAGCTTTATCTCTTTAGGGAGTGAATCCCAGTGTAGTGAGGGGGGCTTGGCAATGCAGGAGAGGCGATTGTGTACCGGGTGCTGCCCACTGCTGCTCCCCAGCATGTGGCTCAGAAGCCAATAAAACCCTATTTGTTGCTCTAGCTGACAGTAAAAATGTAACATAAGGGCAAATATGTATAAAAATGATGATAAACAATAGCACAAGGGAAAACAACTCTAATAAAATCAGATGGGACAGTTTACAATGAAATTGGACATTTGCATTTTCCCAGGAAAGTGTGGTCCTGTGGACCTGGAGGGAATCGATTGACTTGTATTCTCATTTTTCCTACAAAGTCACGGTATAACATCAGCAATGTGTAGGGAGACTGGGAAAACAAACAAACAAATAAACAAATAAGCAAATAAGCAAACCCATCTGAGGCTTCCCTCTACCCCCATCACCTCTCTTGTTATTTTTTAAAACAAGGGAAGGGGCAAAGGGGCAAAAGAGCAATCCTTGTAATTGCCAGCCAGTAAATCTAACTTCAATCTCCAGTGAAACAATGGGACAACCAGTTAAGGAGGAGGGGGGAAGGGGGACTGAAAATAATGGGGTCTTAAGCAATTAAAAGATTTGGCCAAATCTGACCTTTGTTGTAATGTAATTTTAAATCAACAGAATTAAACATGGGTTAAGTTTAACTGTCTAGTTTTTTGAATTTTCTGAAGAAGAAATAATGCCAAAGAATTTCAGTTCATCTGGTGGAATCAAACGATGCAGTGGGAAAAATATGTTTTTTTCTTGCTTGCACAGCTGTTAAACTTCAACATGGAAAATCATATAGGAGGGAAAAAACCCTTTTCTTAAAATTCTGATATCCCTCTCAGTTCATCTAAACTGTGAAAAAGTTCATAATAAAATCCCAGTCACTCCCTCAAAAGCCTACAGCCTCCTCATCCCCAAGCAGGGGAAAAGCAGGCTTGGCATTCTTGACATTACCGAGACTAAAAGAGATTGTTTAGTTTTCCTCTCCCCTCTGCTTCCCCCACTTTATAAATCAACACATTTTCCAGATGAATTTATGCTGTGTGTCTGCATGTGTATTTATAAAAGAAAGGGTCACAAATCCCATTTTTTAAAGAAAGGAAGCCTTTTTACATTCCGTTTTAAAATTAGCCAGGACAAGCATTGCAATGCAGAAACTGCTCCGCTTGCTATTACACAGCCCTTGGCAAGACATCCAGGGAGCAGTTTCAAGACAGTCTGAAGAGCTGAAGGAGCTAGTGAAGGTCCTCCCTCTTCCCTGGGCCATGCCACATGTTGCAGATGAACCCAAGTGCATTAACACCACTGCTTATCTGACCTCTTATTGAGACAATTTAAACAAATAGCTTTCGTTTTTTCTTTTGTTTTGTTTTTCTGGGTTACTTTTCAGCTGGTTTGAGAGGTCAGGAAAGCACCAGGGCCAGCAAAAAGCCAGGGTGTGGGAATACATCAACAAGTCCAAGGTGAGGATGGCATGGTAGCATTCACTGAGACATGGTCATCACTCCCCATCAGCAAGAAGCATTTCTTACACCAGGCAGCTTCAGTTTCTTCTGCTTTCACCTTTTAGTTTTAATAATTTCACCTGCATCAGGAAATTAGTCCAGCTAAACATTATCCAAACCAGGCTGTTTTTCAGGCTGACCTGTTCCTCAGCCCAGCTCGCTGGACATCTGTGCTTACATAGCAGAGGCTTTTGAAGAGCAGAAGCAAGAGTGGGCAACCACGGACACAGATACGCTGCCCCCTAAAAAATACACTGTTTGGAAACCAGGGCTGTTTTGTGAGGAAACTGTATCACTGCTTGGGAAATTTCTATTGAAAATAATCTGTATTAAAAAAAAAAAAAAAAAGTGTATTTTAAAATCTGATCTGTTTGTTGCAAACATTTCTGTTAATGAACTACCCAAAGAGTTAGGATTCAGCTCACTCCATTTCCTCTCCCTCCATTCACTGTTGTGTGTTCTCAGCAGACAGTAATTATCAACCCTAAAGCCAACAAGAATGATGTCATTTTTAATTCATCAAATACCAGGTATCCCAGGGGGTATCCTTCACCAGAAATGTAGCTGTTGTGAAACCAATTTTGGATTTTGGCTTTGGTGAAGGGGTGGTAACTTTAGGACTAAGAGGTTTTTGAAAAATCAAAAGTCATCATGGAATAATGGCTTTCTGACTGTCTCTGCAATAAAAGGCTACCACCATGAATAACAGCTGACATTTCAGACTCTGGGTGACCTCTGCGTATTTTCTAGCTCTTTTTTTTTCCCTAGACAATAAGTTTCTAAATAACCGTGAGGTACAACAAGATAAAGCATGCTGAAGATGTAGGATTACCTATATGCCTGATGCTGCCAATTTAACCAAACCATTTAGCATAAAGGCTGATTTTGCATGAGGATGCCATAAACATTTAACCTATTGCACAATGTTGTTTTTAAGTCAGACACCAAAATAGATGAGCTCACAAGATGATGCAGAGAGCATGTGTTAATTCTTGCATAGCCTTGCTGGATTTATTCTGAGAAGTTACTGAGGCTTCATGCAAAGATTGTTTAATAGCTTTCAGTAGAAATAGTCAAGCTTTTCTAATAATACTGCTGAACAAATCATGACTTTCCAATATCCAACCAAATCCTGATTACACTCATTGAAATACTAATGTCAATATTTATTAACTAATATTAAAATTACTGCCATCTCATCTTTGCAGTTAGTCAGAAAATCATTATGTATCCCTTTTCAAAAATCATTGACTATTCCTTAGCACAGAAAACTCTATTATCAGTCTTTATAAAATATTTATGGCTTTCCTTGACATTCTTATAATATCTCTGGGAGAGCAATCAGCATTCCTTTCACTGAAAATAAGACAAACCTTTTCTCCCTAAAAAATAATTAATGAACTAAATGTAAATGAAACCAATTTGGAAAAGTAAAAAGCTACATCTCATTCATCTGCCTTTTCCTCTTACTTTAGAAAAAATCAAAAGGATGTCTGCTTTAACTACTTTATTACTGTTACTTGGAAAAAAAAAATTAAAAAAAAGAAAAAAAAAGAAGCTGTCTTCTAGTGTCACCAAAGGGCAAATTATTACTCATTTCACACCTAAGAATATGGAGAGTAATATTAGGCTAAATGGAGGGGCTTTTCACCCATTCATTGATTTTTCTGTGTCCTTGATTGTTTGTGTTACCATTTCTTCATTAACATTACACCTCCTCTCCCAGGTCCAAGGTAGGGTGATTTTCAATGAAGAAGTGCTAAATCACCCATATTTTCATTAGAGGCTGCCAGAGCTCCATATGATTGGAACGAAATGTCACACTTTCATGCCACTGTAGTCTTACTTGATGCTGATTTCCCCTCCTCTACCTGTTTTAGAAATCCTGACGTGTTGGCTTTTATCTCTCTGTTTGCCTTTTCACCTGTTTCCTTGGCAAGGAAAGAAGATAAAAAGGGACACCACCCCCCTGCCTAATATCCCTGCAGGAGCCGTGTACCAGCCCTGCCCCTTGTTTAGTTAGCAACTCTGCTTTGTGGAAACTTTTTACATGCAATTGGCTTGTTGCACTTCTCTGTGTACTTAGCTGTATTGCCATGGCAATAGGGAAAACATGATGATGCAGATTTGGAGAGAAAGGAAGGAAAAAAGAGATAAACCACCGCTGTCATCTCAAGGCTAGATGAGGTCACAATTGGCTAATTTATCTGTGAAGTTAGGCGATATGCAATTTGAAGGATCAGAGAGGTTAAAAGGAGTCCTGAAGTGGAAAATTTCCAATTCATGAACATACAAGGATGTTCAACATGAGGAGCTGAATTTCCCTAAATTGGGTCAAATAAGTCAGCCTGCACTGAGATAGGACACCTGATAAAATCCTTGACTAAGCAGCAGGGGATTTCACTAGTTAGCTTTTTAAAGCAGATATGCATAGAAATTAAGACTCAGCTTTTGTCTTTGTATTTAAATAACATTAAAATATGTATTTATATACATACATATATAACTTTACATTTTGCAAACTTTATTTTCAGCTAAATTAGTTAAATACCCTATTGCTTTTTATATAAAAATGGTCATAAAATAGATATTTATTTTTTCCAAATTTCCAGCTATGTCTATCTTTTCTGTCTAAAATTATTTTGTCTTAACTATAATTTCCCCCATTGTTTTTACAATTCCAACATCCCAATGTGTGGCTATTTGAATGGAAGCACCTAGAGATATGATGATCCAGCCCAAATGGGCAGAACAGTACAAGAGTTTCACCAGATAGTCCTAAAGCTAATCTTGCAATCATTTACTCGTGTGAATACTTTTAAGCTCAATAGCATTACTCTACTGACAGTGTTACCCTTACAGAAATTGAATCCCTCAGCTGCTTGCACACGTGAATAATTTTATGCATCTGAGTTAGTCATCTTCTGTGAAACTCCTGCCTTGTGTCGAGGTGTGTGGCTATGTTTCCACGGATGAGGAGTTCCCAGGGTGACGATCCTGGGGGTTTATCAGAATAAGGCTTATTGACCACTGGATGGATAAAGCATCGTGCATGTGGTCCAGCCATTAGCAACATGAAAAAATTCCACAAGCAATACTGATGAAATGCAAATCTAAATTGTTAAGAAAATGCAGATTTGATTTTTAACAGGCAATTTTAACATGAAAATGTCTCTTTAAAAATTCACTGCAGCAAGATCAGTAAATATAAATAAAACATGTGAAGAATATTAATCTTAGTAAAATTGAAGAAGCAAGCTGTCAATGACTGTCAGACACAATATGAACTGACAGTTGCATGGCTCACAGTCTGACATCGGGATCGTTACCTGTCTGCTTCTCTATCAAAATACCTACAGGGAATAAGAGTTTGCAGATTGCAGGCATAGGTGGGAGTGAGGAAAGGGGAAGAGTGGTTAAAATGGAAGCTTAATGACAGCTGTGAAACATATGTATGCAACATATTCATTAGGATTAATCATCAGTCTTAAGGAATGGTTTACGTCATCCATTATCATCATTACTGGAAAAAAGCTTTAAAACAGCATCTATAGATTTCAGCTCCCACTCCTCCCTCAAATCAAACTCAAACCTGACACCCAACCCTTTTCTGGCTGCCACCTATACAAAACCTATAGCTGAAGGTTTAATCATGGTCATGTATTAATACAATTTACAGGGAAGGGGCAGAGCGTAGCAGCAGATCCTCACATGAGGGGATGCTGCAGGCCTTTCCACTCCCCTCTGTCAATCGAGCTCCCCTGGCCAGCCACCCACCCTCCTGGGATAACACAGAACCCCCCTGGGTCTACCTGGCATGACAAGCAGGAGAAATGACTCACAGGCATGTATGTCTGTGATTCTGGTCTGCACTCCCAGGAGTCCATCCTGAGAACAGCCATCTTGCTATAAGTGGATTTTCTATTGAAACTGTAGTGTGAAGGGGTGTCTGGGGTCACACAGAGCACCGACCGTGTTCCCTCTGGGCTCCCAGGATCATTAAAGATTGTGTGACCATTTATGTGATTAGGGAAGAACCACTGGGGCTATTTCTTTTCTTTGCAGTCCCTTTCTACATGTTTTACCACCAAATAACTTAATCCTCACCCATAAATCCTTGCTGAGTGTTAAGCACAGTAGGCTAAGATGACATGGAATCACTGGAAAAGCTTGAAGAAGCATGGTGCTCACAAGAACCATCAGAGAAGCCAGGCCAGACCCATATCCAGACATAGAATCACTGACCCACCTTTTTGTACTCATTGTGGACAATTGGGTGCACAAAGCCACTTATCATAGAATCATAGAAGCATAGAATGGTAGGGGTTGGAAGGGACCTCTGGAGATCATTGAGTCCAACCCTCCTGCCAACACAGGAACACCCAGGGCAGGCCACACAGGAACAGATTCAGATGGGTCTTGAAAGTCTCTGGAGAAGGAGACTCCACAACCTCTCTGGGCAGCCTGTTCCAGGCTCTGTCACTCTCACAGTGAAGAAGTTTTTCCTCATGTTGAGGTGGAACTTCCTGTGTTTCACCTTGCTACCATTACCTCTCATCCTATCACAGGGCACAGCTGGAAAGAGACTGTCCCCTTCTACTTGACACCCACCCTTCAGATATTTGTAAACACTAATAAGATCCTCACACTGATGTGAGGATCCCATAAACCCATAAAAGCAATTAGCTGGAGGGCCTGGAGTCACGTTGGCACACACAGAGGCTGCACAATGCCACCTTACTGACTTATTGAAGAACTACTTGATGCTTTAAAGAAAGCAAATAGCATTGCATCAAAAAATGCACCGGGTTTCATTTAATCCCTAAAGAACAACCTGGGTTGCAAACAAGCTGGGACCTTGTTAGCTTAAGACTATGGGCAGCATGCGGGAGAAAAGACATGAAAATTCAGCTTTTCCCCCTTCAGATCTAAAATTGTACTTTCATATACTCTGAGGAGCAGCATCACACAGCCCCAGTATTCCCATCTTCCCAGGCTGGATCATTTGTCAAAAGGCTACTGTCAATGACAGGAACCTTGTCTGTGGGCTTTTCTAAGGCTCCTGAGTAGCTTTTTCTGGATAAATGCTGACTAAAACAAAACACAGTTGGGTGAACAACACAAACTTTTTCTATTAAATTTTGCTCAGTATTAAAATATGTATCCATTTCACCCATGCTGAAAGTCTTCACATCCCCTTGTCATAAACATTCATGCAAGAAAATAGTACTAGTACTTTATGGAAAATTTTATGCACATACATACTGAAGACTTTCATTTTGAAACATATTTCTTGTGAGGCTTCAGACAAGAAACCTGATGAAGGTTGCATTCATCCACTCTAGGAGCAGAAATAATACCATGTGACAAATCACCATCAAAAATGCAGCTCTAGGTGGCAAGTATTTAATATCAGCTAGAGAGTGAAAAACAGCTCACAGGTAGAATCTTTGCAACATTTATCAAGAATTTTAATAACAAATACATAAAAAATAATGCAGTCTCCTTCTAGCTGTAACTTGTTAAAACTTGACTGAACCTCAGAATTTCAGCAGAACTTTGCATTAAAATTTCAACTGCCAAACAAAAATAAACCGCATTGTTAATGATAATTTATGCGGCAGAATTTCATGCTTTTCAACTAGTTCCACCAACTTAACTATTAGCAAAAAATCACACTCACAAAGCACATTCCTAAGGACTCCCTCTGTTATATCACTGAAGGAGAAGAGAATGAATGGAGCAACAAGAAGAATCCTCACTGACTCCATGCAGCTTGGTTTCTTTTTTTTTTTTTTTTTAATGAGTACGAAACTTCATCTGAAAATTCTCTCACATTTAATAATTTCCATAAAAATTCACAGAAAAGTAAAGGGGAAGAAATGTGCATCTGCTTTGTCTGGTGACAAAAATATTATCTAGATATTTTTGGTTATTAAAAATTACATAACTATTTAATATTAATACAGTCTAGATCATAAAGTACTCAAGGAGTACAATTCCCATTAATAATTATGTTTAGTTATTTCTGCTATGGCAGTATCTACAATCTGCCACTACGATCTCTAATCTCTTTATAGAAGACACTCTACAAAATATAGAAGGAAACATGGTCCCTGAGAGATACAGTGCTGACTGCACAACTTCAAAGGGAGGAAACTGTATCTTTGGATTTCATATTTTCTGAGGATACAATAGAGTCAACATTATGCTTGGTATATTGTGCAACAAAGGTGATTTCCAAAGGTGCATGAAAGAAAAAAAAATAGTAGAAATTACACAATCCATTATGTAGATGCCTTTTCAGACTGTGGACAAAGTGAATTGTAGTGTGAGTTAGCAGACAGAGACTGAGTACCCATCATGATTCATAACATCATCACCCTGTCCTGAGCAGGTGTTATGGGATCTGGACTTGCTATTGTTCTGTGTGCAGGTGGAGTTCTAGCACATAAAAATTGCCAATATTCCCACTTCCATGTCATTGCAGCATATGCGCTGAATTCTTAGGATATTAAAAAATGCATGTGCTTAATTCCTACTTATTTAACAAAATACCAAACCCTTTGGGACAACAAAAGCAAAAGTTTCCCAAGATTATGGCCATAATTTATATGGAGATTTCTTCTGCAGCGACAAGGGCCTCAGGCAGTCACTACAGACTTTCCTGTCTCTCTCTGCCTCCTCTCTCTGATGTCGGTCATAATGTACACCAGGAAAGTTTATCTGTCAGTGCCAAGGGTACTGCAAACAGGTCTTAGTAAGGGTCACAGAAAGGCATAGATAGGAAATTGAAGACTTTTTTTTTTTTTCCTGGAGGGTGGGGGGCTGTTTTTCTAGTACATTCTTCAAGCAGCTATAGATACAAGCCTGTTTTCACTCTCTGCCATGCTCTTTGGGTTTTCAAATTAACCTAATTAAAGTTCAAACTGCAAAGCCTAATGTGTGGTAATGATACCTCTCTCTTAAATATATTCCTTTCCCTGGTGCTTTGATAATCAACCACACTAATCCTTTAACATTGAGAAGACTAGACGTTCAAAAGTTCATGTGGAGGAAGAGCCTTCCCATCGCTGACATGATGTGAAGTGTGATGTCTTTCGGTGAAGGGAAGTCCATGGGAGAAGGTCATCCTCCAAACATCCCTCCTGCCTTCCCTGGCACTGCACCATGTGCAGCAGGGAGGTGTGCTTTCAGTGCTTACCAGGTGCCCATTAAAGTCAGGAGACTGAAGGATAGTCTCTTGCAGGTATCTCAATGCTTAACTCCTACTCTAAGAGGCATAAGCACTTTGTCCTTAAATCGAGTGTGGAGAGTAACAGACAACTGGGCAGTGGGCAGGGGACAAGCAGCCCTAAGAACATGTGATTTGGAATGAAATATTTAGGCAGATGAAGCTATTTCCCCCTTCTAAGAACCCAATTCACAAGGGAAAGACACCTGCATTTGTTAGCTTAGGATCAAGGCATTATAACCTCTCTTGATAACCATGAAGGTGTGCTTTTCCTAAGGCAGAAAATATCCTTTTACCCAGCAAAAAATCTGCAGCTGCACTAGATTCATTACCTTCATCCTTGACACAGTGAAGTTCAGCCTGAACTGCTCACACACAGCCCTCCAGTGTCTGCTTGGCACCATGGGCTTCTGCAGGGTGTGATGGACTTTAAAGCTTCCTCCTAAAGCTGTAGAAGAAATCACAGTGTTCCTTAAATTGTCTCACAGGTCTTGCAAACACAGCTGGATCCAGGATGCTGAATGCTCACCTCCTAAACCAGAAGCTGGACACTCAAATGTCATTAGCCTAGATCTCAGAACAGGGCACCTCCTTGAATTAAAGTAACAGAAGACACAGATCCTCAGCAGTTTCTTTCAGGACCAAAATACAAGCTTTGGCATCTAATCTAGGTTTAAAAATTCTCTCTGAGATCTGAAAAGCTTTTCTTAGTGTGGCACATTTTGGACATATAAGGTAAGCTAAAAATAGACCTATTTCATATTGCTTACTTTTAAATTAATACCTATCATTCTAATGATTTGCTAATAAAAGTAATGCAGAGACAAACACTGACTTCAGATTTGTCTTAATGAAAACAAACTGTGACTAGATGGATATGATTAAAGAAAAGTGTTTCCCAGGTCTTCATGAACATACATGTTAGACTTCAGGATAGAAAAGAAAGTTTGAAAGGAAACAAGAAAAAAATGACTGAAGCCTTGTTTCTGACACTTTTATATGAAACCAAATCTTGACCTGTATACAATTAAAGCCTGAGGAGCAATGACCTGCTCCCTCATCTGAGATTTTTGGAAATTCTGAATATTACTTGTTCTTAATGTGTTCCTTAAATAGATAAAGGCAGACTTGGTCCCTAAATAGGTAACAGAACCTTAGACATTATTTTACTTCACTAGGGCTGCGTGCCCTATTCAAGACCATAAACTTTCTGCAAGGAGCAAGGAAAGTTTGATAGAATCACACACGCACACATTCCTCTCTGCTCCCTTATTTACACATTTTATATGTGAACCAATAAAGCCAACATTTTTCATCTACACTATTCATGTTGAGCAGAGTCATGACAGATTACTGCAGAGTGGTAAAAGCTTTCAGTGGAAAATTTTAACCCATCTGGAGTGTTGAAGATCACCTGATTGTTCCAAGATATTTTTAGTAAGAATGATAGTTGGTCTTAAAATTAAAAATTAAAAATCTCTGTCCTCTGCCAGATGCTTTTACTACGTTGTCAAGAACTTCACGTTTTTCCCTGTTGGTGATAATTGGATGGTTTGAGGCTTAAGTGTTTACTAGAAGACAAAATATGGTTTATTCTGGGTCTGATAGCCAGTTTACATATTGATGTATACTTCTCAATCTTAATGATAGCTATATAAACATTATAATTTGGTGGATTAGGAAATAGTAATCTGGGATTGTAGCAAAGCATAACATTATTGTTTCACTCTGGAGAAAATTCTGGGCTCAATGAAATATTTATTTTTATATTCTAATCAGTTATTGTTGATCTTACCCACAAGGGTAGTATCCTATAGGCAAGGACCTGAGTCTAATCACACCAACTGCCTAAACCAGTAGACAAGTTTAAAAATATCCAAAACTGTACTGTGAAATCCATATTTATTATTCAATTCATTAAAAAGTCATAATTCAAACCTTTAGTGATCCACAGAAATAGGCCATGCCAAGGTGAACTTTTTCAGATTGGTTCCCCATAGTTGTTCCAAGTAGGATTTAACACCATCAGCATCTGACCTGAAGTGTCTCACCTGCATCTCACCTGCTGAAGCTAATGGCAAAGCATCAGCAAGATGATGAGGTGCTTGTGGTTTTCTTTGGGTAGGTGCCTACCATAAGGAACTACCTTATTTCCAACAGGGAATTTACAATAATAACTTAATGTATGGGTAACATTATATTGCACAGGATTACACTTTGCAAGAATGAGATATGTTTCTCATTTCCTGTTCCCATCTCTCCAGACTTATTTCCTATCTCCTGTCACTCTTTCTTTTTTTTTTTTTTTTTTTTTTTTTAATTCCTTTCCCCTGCCTCTTCTGTGGTTTTCTTTCTTTGTCTCTACCTAAATTCTAATCTAAATTTCCCCCTAATTCATCATATCTACTTACTATTCACATTTTCCTATTCCTGAATTGCTTGCTATCCCTGTTCTACCAGGAGTTCACTGAGCACTCTTTAATGTTTAAGAAAATGCATGGCATTTAATAAACTGCACTTCAAATAAAACTTAGTGCTTCTGTCCTGAGACTTTGGGGTACCTTTGAGCAATGCTGATTTAACAGCCAAGAAAAATATCTGAGGATGTAAAGTGACTAATTTGGGGCTAGATAGTGAATCAGAGGCAGAGCTGGGAGCAGAAGGCCAGACGTGTTTCTTGCCCTCCTTTGAAAGACTTTCACTGCCCTATGTCTGCAGTGACTTTCATCTGGAGAGCTCAGTATACATTGAAGGGAAGTCCCTGTCTCTAAGTAGAAAGCATTGTGTTTAGCTCTATCTCTGCTGCACATGTACAGAAATATTTATAACTTGTATATATTATTAGGACATATTCAGAGTCAATGGTAAGCAGATCCCTTGGTCAGAGATGTCATGATATTTCAGACTACCTTGATTTGTTGCTTCACTATAACCTCGAAATTCAGACTAGATATATAAAAAGATTCACTCAAAATCATCTGAGCCAATACATATTTGCACTGAAATAACACACAAAACATGTGATAATTTGCTTTTCACAGCAAAACTGAGATCATAACCCAAATACAACCAATATAAACTTTATTTTGCTTTGATTTTTAGAGAAACATCCAAAGCTTCCAACACACCTAAACCAGGTATTCAAAGTAAAAGCCAACAGCAACTCTTTGCACACATATTTCCAAGGTAAAACCGCAGTCATTATTCAGTCCCTTTTCTGTGTCTTGCATTAACCTTTTGAGCATATTGCCTCCTTATTTTCATGTTACCAGCTGCATACATTCCTTTGAGATACAAGTCTTCTTACTTAAACCGGAGTGCATGAGTACTAAATCTCTACCATCATGATGTCTGAAGCAATGATAATTAGAAATTTAGCAACTGTTTCTAGCTTGATTTTATCTTTAGCATCAATATTAAAGCACAAGATATATTAAAAAAAAAAAAGCTTTCAGAAAACAAGTCTTTGGCAGAAAATTACTGTAAAAAGCTAAAGAAAGCAATGAAAAATTAAATTCTTTTCCTAGTGTTTTAATCCATGTCTGGAAAAAAGCATAATTTGATATAAAGTTCTACTGAAGGTCACTATTACATTTCCCAGTTAGTTTTAAATTCTGTAGAAAGTCTACTGTTTTCTATTATACCCTACACAGTGATAGAATATCTCCTACAAAGTGAATTAGAAAACCTTGCATATCAAAATTCATAGCAGAATGGATTTTTATTTGATGTGCAGGTATCACACAGATTCTGAAAACAGTAAGAAAACAAGTAATTTTTTATTTCCACAGAAGTAGATATTCTGCTGCCCCATATCTTCAAGACTAAAAGGATATTCTTTATCTTCTCGAGCACTAAAGAAAAGCTGAATAATTCATTTCCAGAAGTATTAACCCTACAAAAACTTATATATATATATAAAAAGAAGATAATTTCTTCGACTAATTTCCCAGGTTGAAGACATTTCAA
>JANIJG010003667.1:0-15083 GCA_024611175.1 Megaceryle torquata
AATACCTCATTGGCCAGTTTGGGGTCACCTGCCCTGTCTGCTCCTCCGTAGACGTGTGGCCTTTTATTTCTGCACCCCTCAAGGTGGTACACAATATCCAGCAGTGGCCTTGGTCTGCCCACCAATCCTTGGTAGTAACTCTAAACATGGGGTGTTACCACTGCTAGCAGCAGACACTGTGAAAACAGGCTGCTAACTTCAGATAGTGCAGTTAATTCAAAGAACTGAGCTGAAAAGTAAAATCACTGAACAGAATTAGTTCTATTCTCACTCAAATGAGGACAGGTGTGTAACCCATAGGGCTTTGGAGTTCAGCCTGCCTTTGGAAATACTAACTTCTGTCAGATTTTTCCTAATCTGAGTCCTAATGTTCTCAACTGACTTTTATGAAAAACATGCATTGCTTGTATTGAGTCATGTGTTGATGGGCAGAGCAGTGAGAAGCTAGCTCTCTTGCCCATTGTGAAACATGAAATGCATGTTGAACTGCAGACTGATCTGGGGGAGGACATAATTCTCCTAGTTCCTGCAAAATCCATTTTAGTATATGGGAGAGTGACAAAGAACTGCTGCTAAAAATATATATGTTTGTCAAGAGGTAATGGACACAAACTTGTACATAGTAAGTTCCATATAAACATGAGGAGGAACTTCTTTACTTTGAGAGAGTCAGAACACTACAAGAGACTGCCCAGAGAGGTGATGAAGTCTCTGTCTCTGGAAACATTCAAAACCCACCTGTAACTGATCCTGTGCAGCCTGCTCCAGGTGAACTTGCTCTGTCAGGAGGGTTAGACCAGATCTCCAGAGGTCTCTTCCAACCCCTACTATTCTGTGATTCTGTGATTTCTAAAGCAAGCGGGGGAAATTTGATTGTCAATGAGGCCATCTAAGGAAAAAGTACCAGTTCCATGAAGATTTGTTTAGGTTCCCATCATCTCTGAGTAAGGAAGGTTAGGAATAAACACTTAAAATTATAGTCCTTTCCGGTGAAAACTAAATATGCCAACCAACAGAACAAGGAAAGGTTCTTCTGAGTTTACTTAGAGGGATTGTCCTGTATATTTCATGGGTGGCTTTTATACTATGTTTGAGAAAAATTTATTTTCATTTGATAAATGAATTTTTTTTTCTGGATTTGGAATTCAGGTTATTTAGTGAGGATCCTGTTGAGAAAATAGGGTTATTCTGGAAATATCCTTTTTGCTCAGAGACTTTTGATAGAATAGTAATGAAGAAGAAAGTGTAGGAAGAATGGTAACTAATTTCCTTCAGCAGAAGTAAAAGATTTTTTGGGTAAAATGCTTCATCATACTCCTCTCAAAATCTACCTAAAAGAATTATTACATTGCAAACAGCACATCATAGCCTTAAAAAAAACCCCAAATCTATTTATGCCATGCTACTCATGTTTTCATTCTTTGTTCAGAGGGAAAAAGAAGGAATCAAACTTTAAAAGGACTAATGTATGGAATTATCTAAAATCATACATTACATAAAAGCAAAATATTTGTGAAGCAACAGTTATAAAAATATTTTGCTAAAAAAATAAGCCAAAAGAAAAGTTAAATCTTATAATCCCAGTACAGAACACAAAATAGAAATAGATACCCATTAAGATCAAACTGAACTGAGAAAACAAATGAAAGGATTCAATATTCAAAGAAGCTGAGCATATTTTAAATGAAGGTGGTCATCTTAATTGTATTTGTTATAGTCTTAACTTCCAATCATAGGTAAGGCATTTTTCTTTTTCCTTATTCCTCTTTTTATCCTCCCCTGAGAGAGAGGGGCAAAAGGGGCTAAAAGAGAGAGATCCTGTTCTGTATTTCATCTGGGCTTGCCCTGAGCCTTAACTGGAGACAGCACTGCCATCTATAACTTTAGGTGAAGTTTCAGCTTTAGGGTCTGATACTCTGCCAACAGAAGTGTATAATATACCACTTTGCCATCCTGATGAAAGGCTATCTAGAAACCCTCCAACCTTTCCCTTTGGGGTAGAATCTTGTCCTGAAGAGAATTTCTGAAATATTTTCCAAAAATCCAAAGGACATTTAAAAAAGTGCTTAGGGAGCAAGTATTCTGTGCATTATTTCAGTCTGTACTTAGATCATTAATACCAGCTTACATAACTATTTTCTGTAGAGATCAGATTCATACTGAGATATCTCTATCATATTAAATGTGTTTATATGTACAATTTCCAAGGGAAAAAAATAATTAAATCCATATAATAACTAAATTAATTATCAAATAAGAAAAAGTGTAAAACTGACACCATGATAGTCTTCATTTACCATAAGGATCAAACACGTGCTATAAATAAGGCCTCTAAAGTGAAGGAGTTGCATTTTCTGTTTAACATCAGAGGTGAAGGTAGTTTGATTTTCTTTTCTTAAAAAGAAATGTCTTAATTATTGTCTTGAATATGGCAGTCCTGACTTACAGAATCACAAAACTGTAGATTTACAGAGAATTTGAAGTAGTTATGTCTCTTATTCACACCATTCACAGTTTACCTGCATATTCCCAACAGGTACACAATCTACTCTTAAAAATCTCCAACAGTAGATTCTACAAACTCCATATCTAGCCTGCTCCACAGTTTTTCTACCATTATGTATTTAGATAGTTTTTCCTAATAGCAAGAAAAAAACCCTGCTTTTCTGCAAATTGAGACAATCTTTCCTCCTCTTTCTTTCAGTGGCAATAGAGAACATACTGGAAAAACTATCCAGCTTCTCTTTTCCAGATTAAACAAACCCAAGCCTTTTATCTTTTTGTTTTGTTTGGTTTGGTTTTTTTGGTTTTTGTTTTGTTTTGTTTTGTTTTTTTGTTATTATTACTGTTTTACAGAAAAAACTTCATTAATGAAACCCAGAATAGAACCATAATTTTTCCAGCATCTTCACACTGTTCTATATTTAATTTATTTTCCCTTGGATAACAACAACATCCTTTTCTTGGACCTCACCAATTGGCCTCACTAATTATTCCCCACTTTGAGTTCAATAGAGAAAGCATGTGAACAAATGCAACTTCAGATGTCCTTTCAGTTTGCCTGTTCTTAATTTTGTTTTATGTTCTTTGTTAATTGAAGTTCACTAGGTTTTAGTGTACTCGTTTCACACCTGTTTCTGCACCTCAACACTTATTTATGCCTACAAAAATGTTGGATATTGACACATGTGATATACAAAAAATAATTCTTTTCATGCTACAAAAAGAATCTGACTCCAACTTGGAGGTATTAGCTTTTGAAGTTTTTGTCTTTTTTTTACTATGGCTGATAATTTCTAGATTAATTTGCATTTTGTGTATTTTTGTGTATACACCAGTACTCTGCAAATGAAACATCTTGAACTTATGAAAGGGTTTTAACCAAGCTCCTCTACTAGTTACAGATCCTTTCAAATTATTTTTAAAGAATGGATCTTTTTTTCTTTTTAATTTAGTACAGCTGATCTATTTTTATATATTCTCTTGTTGCTCCAAATGAGCATTTTCTGCACAATCATATATTTGTTCAGAACATTCAAAGATTTTCAAGAATCTTACCACAACATTAAATCTACAGCTAGAAAGTATGTGCTCAGCCACAAATGGGACTGAACAGAGCAGTTTTGTAAATAAAATTAGAAGACTCTTTGAAAATCTGAACTCTGAATAATCAAGAGTAGGTGTGAATAGTCCTTTAGGAGAGGCAGTTCTTAAAATCTACTCTATGAATAAAACTGCATTACAGGTAGGTTATAAGAGAGCAAAGGAAGCAGACTTCTTGTTACATTTCACAGGGATGACTCCAGCTCTCCATGGAAACTTACCTGGGACCTGATACTTGATCCTTAGAAGAGAAAACCTACTTTTCCCTTAACTGAAAAAGTTTTTCTGCAAGGTTCACCTGTATAGCTTTTCTTCCTGGAGCAGTCGATTGGCCCAGGGTGTTCAGTGGTCTGAAAGGCCTTCAAGCAGGACTGTAATAACTTCCAACCAGAAGAAGGTTTTAACTATCTAGACATGCTCCCTATCCATCTTTCTGGATGCAATTTTACCAGTCCTGAACAATCTTACCTGAACAGGCATAATCAAAGAAAGAGTAGGAATGTAGTGTAAGAACCCTCCTAGAACTGTGAGTCGTGTTAAATTGAGGTGAAATAATTGGGAAACTGTGAGGTTTGAAACTTTCTGCTCCCAGAAGGATTCCTAAATAAGGCAAAGGAATTCATGGTAAGAAGCGTAACTGCCAAGCTATACATATTATGAAATTGGAATAATAATCATGGAATAAGCAATCTGAACTGTATAATTGCATCCTGCTCTTATTCTCTCTCGTTTGGTTTTGGTTTTGGTTTTTTTTAGGAGTATATGACCCTAAGTGTGGAGGATTGACAATGTAAAGAAATTCTGATATCTTAATTTCTGATGAGAAAAGCTTAACAATTCATACTTGAAAGAATCTGGCCCACCAATAATTTCAGAAATAAATCAATGATTTTAGCAAATCGTATTCACCATCATGATTATATAGATAGTAACATAGGTATGCATTTATGTGAATCAGTTGTAAATCTGTGACTGAAAATCCAAACTCCAAACTTAATCTTTCAAGTGTTAGGCTCATTCAAGCAGCAGGTGATATCTCAGTGTTATCAGATTAGAGTTCAGAGTGGGTCTAATTTAAAAAGGAAGGTTTAAAAGAGTTAGCAGGTCTCAAAACATGAATGTTATTTTGAAGTAATAAGTCCTTAGGAAAAAGTAGTAACAGTCTCTCTGAAATAACTGCAGGTCACAGATTCATACTACAAGACTTTGCTATTGACTTCCATTTACTGCCTATTTAGGTCCAAGAATGTAGCAAAGGAAGGAGAGATAAGGAAATGACCGAGAGAATGGAAAATGAAGTTTGTTTCGGGTGTTTTAACTCTCTGCTCTGAAAGCAGGGAAATGTCCAATTGACTTCCATGTTAACAAGGCATTGTCATAAGACATTCTTACTAAAATTCATGCTTCAATTGTTTTCTGTACCTGGAAGCCTGGCACTGAACAATTTCACATTTCATTGGTAGTTTCCATATTTTACTTCCTTTTGCAGCTCCTGCTAATTTAATATAAACTTTTGGGATTATTCAGTTTCTTCACCAGTAATTATCATAGCAATTTAACTAGAAAATTTAGTGGAATTACCCTATGCTGATCAGACTAAAATCAGGACCAGTCTTCTTTTGTCAGTACAAATTGCAGTACTGCCTTCACATTCTGTAACTCATAATTCCAGCATGGAATAACTACAATTCCAGCATGGAAAGTCATCAAACTTAGGCTATTAGGTTCCCATCGGTTCTTACGTACACCTCCAAAAAAGATTTCATACTTCTGCACCAGCTCTCTGGGAGCAATGCTATAATTCTCCAAAGTGAATTGTAAGTCCCAGACACTTAGTTTCAGTCCTTAGTCAACCAGTCACATGATTTCAAAATCCCCATGAGTACAGACTCATGGAAAATTTAATCCTACCAGTAATTTCTTTCTCCAGTTATCACTGAACATATAACCTGGAGATTACCAAAGATCTGTTGACCTTATTTAAAAAAAACACTTTTTTGAATCAAAACCCCACTTTTTTGAATCAAAGTTAAATAAGTGACCACTTCTATGTAGGACTGAAACTAGCAAACAAGCAAGAATTATTACTTAAAGTATATTAATTTACCCCTGCTCTCTAATTGTAGTTTTAAAACTAATTTTTCTCCCTAACATTGGTTTGATAACTGAAGAATTTATCTGACCTAAAATCTCATAGAATCATAGAATGGTAGGGATTAGAAAAGACCTCTGGAAGTCTTTGAATCCAACCCTCTTGCCAAAGCATGATCACCTAGGGCAGGCCACATCTTACAGTTTATTTGATATTTCATTTTGATAAATAGCAGAAAAAAATGGTAACCAATGCTGCCACTTGAATATTTTTTTGTAATGTAAATTAATTAAATAAATTATAATAAGTTTTAGCCCTGAGATAAGCTAAAGTAATTTAACATGTCATATTTACATTTATTATTTTTAAAAAGTAATCTTAGCACCTTGTAGAATTAATTATTTGGACTTCTTTAGACATTCACCTGCATTGTACTGCAGTTTGAAAACTAGCAACCCTATTTCAGTTTATGAAGGAAAAAAAGTATAATGTAAGCAAATGTCCGACTTTTTTCTTTAAGTTCTTAACTGACCTGGTCCAAGCATCCTCCTAGGTGGGCTATACTTTATCTGACTGCAATTGTTGAAAGCATGAGTTCTCCAGACTGCCTGTTTGAACCTCTGCTATGGGTAACATCCAAGGTAAATCTGACACACCTCAGCTGAATCCTTTCATATTCTACTGCATTCACATAAACTGCCAGAGAAATTGGGTGCTGAAGAGTATTGTCTGACCTGGGGAAGAGTGAGGAGATAAAGAACATCAGGTCTTGCCAGCTTTGCTAGGACGACAATGGAGTCTGGTAGTAGGGCCAGACAGCTGAGGTCATTCACATCTTCAACAAACAGCTCTTTGCTTCAGGGCACAGAGATCACAGTCCTCAGATCCTACAAGACACTCTGCTGGGAAGAGACATTCTATCAAGCTGATGTTAACAATTGCCTTTTATCATGTGTCCAAATATTAAGCCTGGTTTATATAGAAATTATCAACACCAATGCTAACTAAATTTTAGGCAAACTTTAAACACAGTCCAATCCTTAAACAATGTGTCTTAATTTATTAATTTTAATACACATAAAGCAGACTGCATGGGACAAATAAACCTGTTTGGCGGGGGAGAAGCATTTACCACAAAGCAGAAAAGATTAAATTTAAAAATAACCCAAAAAACTATAGATGTAGCTAACTAGTTCTTTTTTTCCTTGAAATCACTTTTCTGGGCTTTTTTGTATAATATTTTAATTTTACTGATGAGTGGGAGGAATCAGAACAAAGGAAGAAAAGCAGGGAGCTACACATAGGCCTCTTTAGGTATATTTTAACATTCCTAAATGTCTGGCTTCTAACTTCTAAATCAGATTATTTTTTAGAACCCATCCATGCAGGGTGTATCAGTAACCAAGTGCAATGAAATGCAGTGCAATTTAACTGTACTTCTATATTTAAAATAACCTCTCCTTCTGTTTTTCCTTCCTTCACTTCCCCCACAAGCAAAAATAAACCACAAAACAAACAAACAAACAAACCCAAACAAAAAAACAAACCAAAACCAACCAACCAATCAAACAAAAAACCCACAAAAAATCCTGTGAAACTACTAAAGTCAGAAAGTGCCATCCAGCAATGCCAAAATAGACATCTCTCAAAATAATGTTCTTCATTTTGTATCTGACAAAAGGAGGGCTTTTCAATGGACATACCCTTGGCATTTGGAAGACCTGGTGGTTAGTGCAGGGCTATCTGGCCTTTGATCCCTTCATATCTTACACTGTGTGATGGATATGAATCATTACAGCTAAGTAATCTTTTACATTAAAGAGAGCAGACAGTTCTAGTAATGTTGCACATAACAGCAGTGCTTCTGCTTTCACATTGGCCCAGATGAAGGGCTGGAGTTTTTGTGCAGATGGTCAAACACTTGGTCTACAGATAGTTAAAAACCCCACTATTTCTTATCTGAGACAGGGGAGATGGTTGTATCTTCTCCTAGTCTGTTTCAATATGAAGAAAAAAAAAAAAAAAGTTGGTTAATCCCCAAGATAAAGAGATGACCGACTGTGTTGAATGTGTAATAAAAGTGAGCATTATGTATACATTGACAACAGTAAATGTGTCAGAAGAAAGAGAAGATTTCATGAGGTATTGATTCCATACCTTCAGTGCTGTTCGATTGACTATTAATTAATTGAAGATCTTAAAATGGATGTGGTGACAACTGAATTTTACTGGCTAATTAATAGTCTTTCCAAAATCTGGTGGACTTAGCCCTTCTTTCTATTCACAGCCTGTGAATAAAGTAACTTAGACTACATGGGACAACACTATTTGAGTCTACAAACTTCCATCAAATTAACAGATGTACCTGTGCTTTCAGTTTTCAAATACTTACAATTCATTCATACAGCCATGCAAGTAATCACACAATTCAAATGACATTATTCTGTTCTTGAGCCAAGTTTTGCAGGAATAGCTTTGCAAAAAGTAAAATTTCATTTCTGAAGAAAACTTTCATGTAGATATTTATTTTTGACAAATATTTTTAAGCAAAAATAAAAGTAGAACTTAAGTCATACCGGACATACTGTTTAGGGAATGTCAATCTGAATTTAATAGTCATATTCTACTGGTAAAGAAGACATTCTGGAGATTATGGACTGGTGCAGGATTTAAGAGCCACTCACGCAGCTGTGGAGGTGGAAGGAATGGATGCACTACACTACTTGGATCCACTACACAAATGACCAAACCAATGAGTCAAATCAGCCCTGCCTCCAGGAACTAAGGATGTGTGGAGACCTCATCTTGACAGGACTGTTAAAAACTGCATTGTCATGCAGTCTAATGATAAAATGAAGGGTTACATTTTCTTTGTTCTTTTCCAGGTGATAGAATCAGATGTTTCTTCCAAAATGGAATGGAACATAAAATATATAGGAGAGGTTGGCCAAAAATGTTATAAATACCTCTTCTTTCTGTCTGGTGGGAGGAGTTTACATAGTGGAGATCTTCATCTCATGTTTAGTAGGAGTGACAACTCCTCTCTGAATTTTGAAAAATTATACTATACTATACTATGGATTTTAGGCTTAACATGATTACCAGGATAAATATAATTGGGGAAAGTTTACTAAAATAACTGACAATGGAATGTTTAGACCTAAGGTAAGATGTCTGTCCTGCAAAATGTTATGTGGAGTTTGTACAGTGTGCCCTATTTGTGAAATGTGAAAACCTGTCTTGCTTTGAACCATCCCTAAAATGTAAAACAACAGAATCAATGACTTATGAATGGGCACATACCAAGTTCCTTTTGAGATGGTTTCTCTTTTGTGGAAAAAGGGCTTGTACCTAATGTTCCTACCAACAGCACTGGAGGACGCTTCTCTGTGGGAAGATTAACAGCTTTAATCCCAGATAAGAAGCATTTACTATTAGGAGAAAGCAAAAGAAGAGGGGGGCTCATGCCTTACTGCCACACTGTGATTCCCAAGTAGAGCCCAGGCAAAATGGCAGCCATATCATCTCTGGGCCCAGGAGTAGGGATAGCCACGAAAACACTGTGAAAAGGATTGCATTAATGAAAAATACAAATTATACCTGCCAAACTCTAGTGGCCCTAGGTGAAGAGGTGTCTCAGATAAAGGGAGCTACCCTGGAGAACAGAGCAGGTTTTGACTATATGCATCTAAAGCATAATCAGAGATACAAGGAGCTTAAGGGAATGTGTTGTTTTAATTTAATTGATAATTCCCAAATGGTAGAGTTCAAGATAGAAAAATGAAGGTCTCAGGTTTCAAAGAACTATAAGGACTGGATTTTTCTTGGCTGATATCCTCTCTACCCAATCTGAGATGGCTAAAGCAATTATTCCTAATAGTTTTACTCACAGTGACTATTTTGCTGCTAAACTTCTGTATGTTTCAATGCTTAGCTATGTCCATGAACCTCTGCAGATGGACATTAAAAACTAGACCAGCCAAAGAAAAAAAAAAAAATATGACTAAGAAGACAATCTACTTTTATAAAAAAGGTAGAAGAACAAGAATCAGAAAAAAAACCCCTCTTGATAAAAATATAAGTCGAGATGGTAAATGTATGGGGGTAAATGAAGAAACTTATTTTTTAAGGGTTTGTTATTCTTGACCATGTCTGCAGTTCCTCCCATGAACAAATATCAAATATCATTTCCATAAACTTTCTCTCTTAGCACTGTCCAGCTATTAATTATTCAAGAGTGTGGACACAGGACAGACCCATGTAGGTAGTAAACTATTTTTAACTACTAACTTACAACTGTTCAGCAATATTTTTAATATGTGCCTTACACAGGAATTTCTTCCAAATTATATACATATATATTTATAACAATATCATTTAAAAGAAGGAAAAAAAACCCAACACTTAGTAAAGAGAAGGTACAGAATATGCTCCACTTTTCCTTCATTTACAAGCCAACCATTCTATTCAAGTTGAATATCAGACTTAATATAACTTTGGCTTCATATCGTCTTTGTTTTCTCCGAGGTAATGACAAAGAGTTAATCAGATTGTTTTTCCAGTATGTCATGACTCAAATTAGTCTGATTTGCACATATAATCATATGGGTCATCTCTGTCTTTCACTTCTTCAAATTAATTTTAACTGAATTGTTTTTACTGGCGGAAAAAGTTCCCTCTTCCAATAAAGTTTAAAATTTGCTTTAAATTTTAATTAAAACATTCTGATTTCTTGTTTTGAAATAACTTTTGGTTCAAATTTGTTACTTTGTTATTTGTTTGTTTGTTTGTTTGTTTTTTCCTCCACAATACGAAAGTAATAATTAGTAAAAGATATGTAAAAATTCACTGCTGCATCTGAAGTATTTTTTCCTGAGGGCAGGACTACACTTTTCATTTGACCAAAACTGGTGCTTGTAATTAATTTATCAATTTATTGAAAAAAAAAAATTAACTTTTATTTCACACTAACCAAAAATAGTTTGTCTGGTTTTTCTTAATTATTAGGTAAACAGTGATAATTTTAAATTCCATGAAGCTATAAGAAAATACTACAGTTTGTCATCCTTAAATGCAAGGTTTTGAGTGCATAATTTCTACAGTGTTTCCTTACAATGACAGAATTATTATAGTTGGAAAGGACTTGTAAGATCATCAAATCCAATCTTCTTTCCAACATCTCCCTAACCACTAGACCATAGCCTCAAGTGCTACACCTACTCATTTAGAACTGAATATCTGCAGTTCACCTTTACAAACAGAATTATACAAAGCATATTTGCTTTACAAAAATGTCCTGGTTTGAGTGAAAACAGAACTAATTCTGTTCAGTGATTTTACTTTTCAGTTCAGTTCTTCTAACTAACTGCACTTTCTGAAGTTAGCAGCCTGTTTTCCCAGACAGTGTCTGCTGTGAGCAGTGATAACACCCTGTGTTTAGAGTTACTACCAAGGATTGATATGCAGACCAAGGTTTTCCAGCATATACAAAATATTCTTACTGACAGTTATGCTTTTGTACCTATTTGCAGGTTTTTTTCCCTCTCTTTTAGACATGCCTAAAATTAGTATATTTTTTAACCAACAAAATTGTGTTGTTTTGATAAACTGGACTGTGTATGCAAATTCTGACATATCAATGCTGAGGTAAACTCTATACTACATTGTGCCCATTTAGTCTTGATGTAGTAGAACAGTATTTAAAAGAAATATTTTATGGCAAAGTTATTTGATATATATTGGTGAGAATTAAAAAAAAATCCAGTAAGAAACCATTATTTTGCTCATAAATCCATTCTCAATATTAAAATTAGTTTAATAATAACTTTTTCATATACTCAGATTGTATAGACATATACTCTTATTGTAATGACAGTTCATAATCATGACTCATGCCTGTTCAAATCCCTCTGCGAGCCTTCCTGCCCTCAAGCAGATCAAAAGTCAAGGTTGTGGATGTTGTCTACTTGGACTTTAGTAGGGCCTTTGACACAGTCTCCCACAGCATTCTCCTGGAGAAACCGGCGAAACATGGTATAGACAAATGGACTCTTCGCTGGGTTAAAAACTGGCTGGATGGCTGCTCCCAGAGACTTGTGATTAATGGGGTAAAATCAAGCTGGCTGCTGGTCACCAGCGGTGTCCCTCAGGGCTCAGTTTTGGGGCTGGTCTTGTTTGGAATTTTTTTTGATGACCTGGACGTGGGGATTGAGAGCACCCTCAGTAAGTTTGCAGACAATACCATATTGTTTGGGAGTGCTGATCTGCTCAAGGGCAGGAAGGCTCTACAGAGGGACCTGGACAGGTTGGATCAATGGGCTGAGACCAAGTACAAAAAGGCCAAATGCCAGGTCCTGCATTTTGGTCACAACAACCCCTGGCAATGGTGCAACCTTGGGGATGAGTGTCTAGAAAGCTGCCTGGCAGAAAAGGATCTGGGGGTGCTGGTGGACAGACAGCTTACTATGAGTCAGCAGTGTGCCCAGGTGGCCAAGATGGCCAGCAGGATCCTGGATTGTATCAGGAATAGTGTGGTCAGCAGGAGAAGGGAAGTTATCGTGCCCTTGTGCTCAGCACTTGTGAAGCCTCATCTCGAATACTGTGTTCAATTCTGGGCCACTCATTATAGGAAAGACATTGAGATGCTGGAATGTATCCAGAGGAGAGCTACCAAGCTCATGAGGGGTTTAGAGAACAAGTCATACGAGGAGAGGCTGAGGGAGCTGGGCATGTTTAGTTTGGAGAAGAGGAGGCTGAGAGGGGCCTCACTGCCCTCTGCAGCTACTTGAAAGGAGGTTGTAGAGAGGTGGGTGTTGGCCTCTTCTCCTTAGTAACTAACAGAACAGAACCAGAGGGAATGATCTGAAGTTGTGGCAGGGGAGGTTTAGATTAGATATTAGGAAGAAATTCTTTACAGAAAGAGTGGTGAGGCACTGGAACAGCCTTCCCAGGGAGGTGGTTGAGTCACCATCCCTGAAGGTATTTAAGAATCCGGTAGACCGGTAGACCTGGTGCTTCAGGACGTGCTCTAGTGGCAGGCATGTAGGGGGGTTATTTTGTGTATTTTGTGTTTTTTGTTTTTGAAGTCATGTTTGATCAGGGCATTTAGGTATTCAGGTATTTAGGTGTTTGGGGGTTTTTTTAGGTGGTTTTTTTGTTATGGGTATGGTTTGACTCGGTGATTTAAGAGGGCCTTTCCAACCATGAATATTCTGCGATTCTGTGATTCTGTGATGTTAACTCACTTTCATTGAGAAATTAACTTTCAGAACAGGAAGAGCAAAAAGAACTTTGCAAGAATTGTATTTTTAAAAAAAGTAAATTAAAAGAAAAATCAGAAATGGAAAAAAAATGAAAAAGTAATTTTGGCTTTGCTACCTAACACCATGCTTGGTTATTTCCTTCTCACTGAAGAGACATTCATAAATCTCCAGTGAAAATCTGATAGAACAAAAACTATGACTACTTGCTGAGTGTATGGTATGGTTTAGCTTTATTTGTTGAAGGCAAAGTCTTTCAAATAGTATAAAGAAATTGTGTTTAATTATTCAATTTAAACTTACTAAATCACCTGTGATACATTTAGTAGGAAATGTACATATAAAAGGAAAAATCTAATACTGAAAAATCCTAATTTAAACTGATTTTAACATTATTTAAATTGAGTGGCTATGCAAGTTGTGGAAATTTGGCAAAAATAGATGAAATTAGGTAAACTGCTACTACTCTGGTTAGGCTTAGAAGGAAAAAATCTCCATACCAGTCCTAAAACATAGCAGAAAGAATAACATTGGTTTCCATTTGTTTGTTTTGCAAACTGAACAAGACCATGCAGTGAACACATTGACACCAGTTTGTAACCTGGATGACGGTTTAATTTCTTCTTTCCTGTTAATTTGGTGTTCATAATTTTACATATTCTTTTTGCTTCTTTTCTATTTCATACCAAATACATAAAAATTAGAACTGTGAAATTAATATGATTTTTTTACCTTCTTAAGTGCAGGTTAAGTATTTGTCACATGAATTGCAGCATTTACAAATGTATCAGAATAAATTAAACAAGTTTTCCCTAGGACAATTTTAAAGAGAGGAAAAATTTTGCTACTGAAGCAGAATAAAAAAACTATATTTTTAAATCTGCCAAAAAAAAAATTAATCTTAAAGGTAATTCACTCTAAATATTATAGATCTAAAACCATTTGCATCAAAATTTGAAAAGGGTGTTTCAGTGGCTTGGCACCATGTGAAACAATCACCTTTTTCATAGATGTCTTCTTATCCTTTCACCATGTAATTTTTTTCATTGAATTTTCAAAAAATCCTATTGCAAGCATAAGAACTTCTAAAATATTTCAGGAGCTTGGAAATAAAGACTCTCAGTTTATGACATGAAATAAGGAAATACAAAGAGTAAATTTCACATAACCCATTTAAAATTAATCTCAGACTCTTGCATCTATTTCAGTTCCTCAGACGAATAGGCAAAAAGAACAACCATGCACACAGGACTGCATTTTCATCAGAAGTTATTTGCATGACCCACCTTCTTAATCGTATTTTGAATGTACAGCATAGTGGCATAAAAGAAAGACCAGCTTTCTGAATTACTCCCTTTTTGAATTCTATACACTCTACTTCCAAGCTCAAGGCTGAGATTTTTTTTTTTTTGTCTGTATAACTCTCATGTCCGTAGGAGACAATGTTTTACTGAAAAACAGTGATAGCCGTGCAAATTCATTTATCATTTCATTTATCTAGACATCATTTATCTAGAATGCTTTGACTTCCTTTTTATTCTTTCTCCCAGTGAAAACCTTCACTGTATCTCTCTCTGAAAAAATCATTCAACAGACTTTCAGTCTTAGGGTTTCATCCTTTCACCTTTGTATCCACTTCAGTGAAGCTGATCCTGATTTATATTCAGGAAAAGGAGGAAAATCCCAAAGATTAGTCTGCTTACACTAAGTGTTCTCAGCAATTGCCTCTTTGAAAAGACATTTTGGGTGTGAGAAGACTTCATAGTTTTGTGTCAGGAGATACAATGAAAAGATGAAAATAAAGAGTAGCAGGAAAATATAAAATTACCATAATGGAAGCCAATAGCTTGTAAATATAAATAAATAAAAAATTAAACAGAATTTTTACCACTGTAATGAATGTTTTAAAATATTAAAATTTGCACTCAAAAAATCAGGGATGATTTTCCAATAAAAGCATTATCCTGCTAAAAATGTAAGATTCTGGTGATAATATATACTTTATGATATATTTTATGTAAAACAAAATTTAATATTTATTTTTTATTATTCTTGAATGTTTTGCAAAATGTGTTTAGAAGGGTTATGAGATGGTGGACAAATGGGAGCTTCAACTTCCTTTTCCTTTT
>JANIJG010003668.1:9137-67640 GCA_024611175.1 Megaceryle torquata
AAATACAAGATCATTTGAAATCATAGCCCATCCCTCAAACCCCTATTGAAAGTACTGAATCAAACCTGGTACCCATTGGACTAATTCTAATGCATCTCTTGATTTTTGGGAACCTTTATTGAAACCAGAATTGTCCTGACCCAGGTGAAAGACCTTGCACTTGGCCTTGTTCAACCTTATGATTTCACATGGGCCCACTTCTTAAGCTTGCCCAGATCCCTCTAGATAGTGTCCTTTCCCTCAACTTTGTCAACTGCACCACTCTAGCTTGGTGTTGTCTGCAAACTTGCTGAGGGCACACTCAATCCCACTATGTCATTGATGAAGATAGTAAACAGCACTGGTCCCAGTGCGGACCTTTGAGGGACACCACTTGTCACTGATCTTCACCTGGACATTGAACCCTTTGGATGCAACCATCCAACTTGTTCCTCATCCACTGAACAGTCCACCCATCACATCTATATCTCTGTAATTTAGAGAGAAAGATATTGTAGGGGACCATATCAAAAGTCTTACAGAAATCCAGATAAATGACATCCACAACACTTCCGTTGTCCGGTGATACAGAGTAAGCTTATGATTTAGCCAACAGCAGTCTAGTTAAATTTCCCATTCTTCCTTTACACTGGGTTAATTTGCTTTTGTGCTTTTATTATAATTTCTTTAAGGAAATGTTAGCTCTCCAGAATTTCTTTAGGCTTATGTCTACCCACTGAGGCTGTGTTCTACCAGTTTTCTGAATATATTAACCTTCACAAAATACAGTATTTTTATTTTTTTGTTGTTCTCAATCCTTCTTTTTAGAAGAACAGGTAATCCTGACATTTTATCCTGTCCCAAACTACTCTCTGATTACCTGTTCTTTTCCTTACTGGATAGACTAGTATTTAAACCACACACCATTTTAGTTTTTTTCTCTATATTCTGCAAAGAAAAATTTAGAAATCATGAAAGTAACTTTAAGAAATGTCCTGATCTCCCTTAATACTCAGAAGCTAAGAGGGTTCACTGTCAAGATGCATATGTAGTATCTGCAGGCTTTGATAAATCCCTTGTCTGGAAGAATACCAAAGACCCCAAGCAAAGCATGGTCCGTGGCCTTAATAGTTTGACATCATATTACCAAGCAGATATCTTACAAGATACCCTAAACAATTTTATTTTTTTTAAATTCTAACACAGCTATCTTATATATGGTTTCCTTATTTATTTTCTGTAAATTCTTTCATTTGGAAGAACTACTTACTGAATTTCACTGATTAATTTAGAAAAGAATGCTGTAGTGACATCTCTGAATCTATACAGTCCTAGCTGAAAATTCCCATATGCATTTTCTGTATATACATGGATTTTTTTTTTCTTGTGTTTTTCTTGTGTGCACACATGTACCATCATATTCAGTCTTCAATAGAATCGGGTCAGTAGTAAGGACAGAAGCAATAAATCTCTTTATCTCTGGCTTTTATGGAAGCAACACCTTTTAAATTTTTTTTTTTTTCTCTTGACTTCTTTCATTCTAGGTTGCTGACTGATTCAGGCAATAGAGCATTGTGGTCAATTGAATCTCCCAAAATCTAATATTAAAAGATGAAAGGGAAAGACCTTTGTGTCAGCAGAATGAACTGAGAAGTGTTCAGGAAGCACCAGTAATTCTTTCTCAAGAAAGCACAAACATGCATTTATATTTTACTATTTTCTTTCTGCTCTTGCCACTGACTTCTCTTCGTTAATGTTACAGTTCTTTTGTTGCTGTTGTTGTTGTTGTTATAATAAAGATTGTGCCTAATTTCTTCTAGATACTTGATTTGAATTGTAGAAACACATTGAAGAATCACATTTTCTTCTTTGATGAAGGTGTCTTATTTAAGAATATTATTTTGCCTCATACAAAGAGAAAGAGAACATAACATTTCTTAAGTGAAAATAAGCTTATCAGAGATGTGAATGAAAAGAATAAACATTATGTAGCCACTGCAGAAAGCTTGGTTTTAATTTCAGTTGCAGATACAGTTTCAACTTAATACTGAAGTTTTCCTGTGTTCCCCATGGTGCCTGCCCTCGAGATGCACTGATGGTGTAATGCAGTTAAGGGTCTGTTCACATGTGTGGTCTGATCCTCAGGTTTTGTAGGTAGAATTTATGTAGTTAGATTTTTCAGATGAATCTGATACAGCCATCACAGATATTAGAACATGTGTCATTCTTGTTTGATACTGAATTGTGGTATTGTGAAAGCTTCTTATTTTTACTTTATTTTTATATTGACATTTCTAAAGGTGCTTCTATGCAGAAAAAAAACCCCAAAGAACTCAGCACAAAAGCCTCACATTTCTCTGATTAGCAGTTTCATCTTCATTTCAGGCTGAAGAGTCTGTCTTATACATTTCCCCTACTTGTGTACAAATAAGTGTCTACATTTCCAGCTTTACTGAAAAGATATTATCAGGACAGCTCAGTGCAGTTTTGCATTTCCATTAGGACTTGCTTATAGAACTGCTGCAAAGCTATTTTTTGTCTTTTTATTTTTCCCCTCTTCTCTTTCTTCTCTCCTCATTTTCCTCTCAGTTTTTGTCATGTTGGCCTGATTGTCTTCAGAGCTAGTCATGTTAGCACATAAATTGTTACTGTTGAATTCATGGCTTCAACTTGTCCCTTACTTTCCTGCAAAGCAAGGTCTGGTTTTGGTCCACATAATAGGTTTACTTCAATGTTGATGCTTAAAATGTGGTAGTATTTTAAACTTACAGCAATGATTACTACAAGTGTTTCCTTTTTGATGAAAAGAGAGATGTAATAAGCTAGGACATGTATTTTCTCCAGGCATTGAAGCACATATTTTCTGACACCGCAGTGCTGCAGCTTAAAGAAGCTTCACACTAATAAAAAGTTTCCAGCAGATAATTTCTCTGTGTGACCCTGATGCAGAGTGCAGGCATCTCCTGTGTCACTTTTTCAAGTCCATGCACATCAGTTGGGAATGAGGGAACACTTCATCTTTCTGTGAAACTCCATCAGGATGGAGTTTATCATCCAGTTTGTATGCCTGAGATATCAGATGAGTTTTTAGACAGGCTATCTCAAGTCCTTTCAGACAGAGCACTATATTGGAAGGACAGTGTCTACATCATGGAATTATAGAATCATTCCTGCAGTCCTAAAAAAAGTAAAGCATAATAGTCAGTGTATGAGTACTCTTGGTCCCTGGAGTTAGTATCTGCCGACTCAAAGCATAAATGAGATGTAACCCTTTCCAAATGATCATGAAAGAAGCTTTTTTCTGTTTGTCTATGAGAATTTTCTTGGAACAAAGACATCCTACTTATACACAGCTCTGCAGTGACAGCAAGGAACCCCTGGGAAGCTGTGCCTGGTCACAGGAAGCCTTGGAGAGGTTGTGTCTTAGGGATGACTATGTCTCAGATGTAAGCTCTCTGAGGCCTCTCATGGTGGGGTGAGGCTTCATGGTGTTTCATGAACAATTAATTCCGCGCCACACTGGATGGGAAAGGAAGGTGCCCACCTGTATGCTCTTGAGTACAGCCCTCCTTTCCTTTTAGGTGGTTGACCTTGCTCTGGGAACGGATAGATGGCAGCTTTAATGGCTTTTCTCTTCATGCTTCTCTGAGGGCAAAGCCTACAGCTGTGGCTCCATTGCATGAAGAGGCTGTGTGAGGGGTTGCTACCTTCCATACTCTTCTGCCTCCCTGCATCTGGATCAAGACTCACTTAAGCAGCACTTACACTCTGGTTCCTAGGATTTGCTTATGTGCTATGCTCTGAGCATCTAGGTGCTGTATTTGTGCATGCCAAGGAATTATAGTTATGCATTACAGCAGATGTTTTATGGTAGTTCTGTAATTAGAACTCTGCACTATTATGCCAGAGGCACAGATTTGATCTCTTGCTCTCTGAGCTGGCAGGAGATGGGAGTACTGCTTAGGCAGTGTGCAAAACCCCAGATGGACAGGGAAAAGGAGTATTTTCCATTGCTCTGCAGTGGCCCTTGTAGCTAACAGTGATGGTATTTTGTGTTCTTATATGCTTTTCAATTAAGGATCTCCAAGTGCTTTAGAGGCATTAAGATGTTCTGTACCCCAGTGAAACAGCTAGTGTGGGGTACAGAGGGATCACTTGATAACTTAGCTCTGGGCTGTAATACAGCAGCTGTCTAGCAAGGCAGGGCAGAATTAGTCAACATTTTAGGGTAGACAGTAAGCAATATAGCTTTCAAATATAACCACAGGAAAGATTGTGGTAGGCAGAATGCAATGTCACTTGAACTTAGCCAGAGCCTTTGGGCCAATGTATCTATTTTGAGGGGAAACTGCCGGGTTTCTTAATCCAAAAAAACATGCCTTCCATCAGCACCAGCCCCTCCCTGCCCCTAACATGATGATGGGTCATTGGCTTTGTGATTCACTGGGGAAGAAATCCATTCCCTGACTGATCAGAGGCTCATAGCCTGGCACTGAGAATTTCAAAGGAGCCAGACATGATCTGAGCCTCCACCAGTCAGAATTTAAGATTTGCATCAATAAACTTGGATTAAGGCCTTTGTGCAGCAGTCATCAGATCAAACTTCTAGATCCATTTAGCAGCTCCAGCCAGGGTTCTGTATGCATTTTGCTGAATCTTTTTTGGCTGCTTCTGTTTCCTTCAGACTATTTAGTACTATAATATACTTTCCAGGATCAAATTGGAAGTCCTTTCATCTCAGATATTGAGCAGTGTTTCTTTGGTAAATACAGAAAACCCAAGGACATTCATTAAATTTGCTAATTTAGAAATCTGTGTGCAGGATTTTGGTCTTGCCCTTTCTTTCATTTATCATCATCTTCTCTCATCTCTTATGTGTCTATCTTCATTTCATTCATTAGTTCTATTTCTTTTTCTTGTACAGCTTATTGTCACTTGTTATACTCCACTTTAGCTGTAGGGCCAAAATAATTGGGTTATTCACTTTGCTTTAATCTGGGATCAGTGCAGAGATCTGCATTTTATGGGGTTTTTCTTTGCTTTTGTTTTTTATTTTCCCTATGTGTAACAGATTTTGTGGCCGTGTTTATGTAACTGCATCTTGAACTCTTTCATGATTCAGGCTATTCTGCATTTCTGCAGTAATGATGCTTGGGTGGACATCTTCACTTCTCTGTTGTTGCTGTTTAGTTACAAGTGACAGTGTTAATGTTTTTGTTGATATCTGCTGTTCAACAAGTGCAACAGCTGCAAACAGTTTGGTATTTCCTTCCCAAATGCTAGAAATCTAATACAAGCTGCAGCTTGAAAAGCTCCTGGATTAACATCTCTTTATTTAGCTAAGTTGCTGACTACTTCTAAAGAACAATCAGCTATTACAGAAACATTTCAGAATTTGAGCCTGGGAACTCTGACTACTAAGTGACAAATGTAGCCATTCAGCACAGCACATCAGAATCATATTATCACTGGCTACTACCAAATTTTCCTCTTGCGTGTATAAAGCCTGGCTAGGTGATCCAAATTGTCCATGCTTGATTTGTTTTCACTATAATATGAACTAATATCAGGCTTGCTGTCTTCTGAAATAGCCTTGTTGTCTTCAATGCAGCATGATGATGCTAGAGCTTTTCCTTTCTTTGGCACCTAGCTCACTAGCACTGTGCTCTGGTGAAAACAGAACACAGATGCTTTCTCTGCACATGGATGATTTGGGAATAACTCCATTGGAACCTCATGTCATTTTTTCCAGATCACATCACCAATTGTACCAACAGCAAAAAGTTCCTCTGCCAGGTTCCTTTGCAAAAAAAAAAAAAAAAGTGCCACTGTGACACTTTAACCTTTCTTCTCTGTAGGTTTCCAGTCTTCTGGTGAAATCAGAGAGATTACTGTCTCTTTTATTTCTACTTCTCCTGCGTGTTGTCATGAATGCATTTTTGGGTCAGGGAACATAACATTGTAAAACCTCAATACCAATGTATTTGTAATCTATAGCTCTTTCTCTTCGTAACAATATTATTACAATTATCTGTCAAAATTTCCCTGCCATACTTTCACAAAAACATCTATACACCTTTCTGAATGCATCTTTCATTCTCTTGTCTATGTTTTCATGGCATCTTTTTTTTTTTTTTTTTTTTTTCCAAAGCAGCTAAAGCACAGCAAAATCTGAAATTACCGCTTAAGATATTGTGATATGAAATATACAGATGACCACAGCTATCCCATTAATTCTTTCTACTGTCTCCAATTGAAAAGTACCAATCCAGCAAATACAACATTTTTAACATGTCTATCCATTGATAATACCATATAGGATAAAATCTGCTCTTGATAGGCAGTATCTGTTCTTCTGTTCTGGCTTACATAACAGTTCATATTATTTTCTGTTGAATGTAAATGAAGTTAGTGTATTTGTAACATCCTTGTCCTTCCTTCATTACTACACATTGTATTTATTTGCCACCTGTTGTCGTGACCATGCAAATATCTCTACAAAGAAGTCAGCTAGGCAAGCTTATTAAGCCCTGTTTCCATGGGTGGTGGTGACTTTGAAGAGAATGCTATTGCTGCATTTGGAGTTTTCCAGTTCAGGAAAAATGCCAACATTTTTATTTTTTGTTGTCATTTTTGCTGAGCTGAAAGGGATGAAAACAGCAACTTTTGGTAGAAAGGTGTATCCCAGTTGTGCCATGCTACAAGGTTCTGATTTAACTTTGCAGTGTCCAATCAGTGAGGCAGGTTATTTGTAGAGGCTGACCAGCTGGGGTTGGTGAGCAGCAGCTCATTGGCCACCAGCAGCAATATCTCCTGCAGGTGGGCTAGCACCTTGCTCTCATTCTTGTCCTAGAGATCAAGTAGACATTTCAGGCTTCTGCAGGCTATAAATTGTTATCAAAGACTGCCACGCTACCTGGCAAGAACAAATTACAAGATTCCTTTTCAATATGTTGACCTATATAACTTGGGGCTCTCATGGGCTCTGCTGTGGGCATTTTCCATGGTGAAAAAGCTGTTAACTATTATGTTACAGAGTGTAATTGCTATATTAATATATGTGTTTAATGTTCTATTTGTGCTGTCTTTGAAGTGCTGTAAAGAAGACTAGTGCAAGTATTGCTGACTTGAAATAAAATGGATTTTTTTTTTTCCTAAGGCAGCATAAGGAACTAGACAAATAAGGGTTAAACAGCATAAATATAATTTTATTTATTCTTTCAAGTTACCTATCTATTTGATTTCTCTCATTCTTTCATTTCCTTCCATGTTTATTTATATCTGGCTTAGAAGCCAGCTTGAGTGTTCTGGGTATTGCAGAAATGCAGAATAAAGGCAGAGCCCCTGTGACAGAGGCTTTACTTTTTATAATCTATTTATTTTAGCCTGTTATAGAAAGGCTGCCTTTTGACAACTAAAGACAAAAATGTATGTTCACAGGGAAATTAAATGGAAATTTAGGTTTCTCCCACTTCTTTCAGCCTTCACCAAAATAATTTGGTTTAACTTTTGCTGTAAAGAGAACAAACTTTTGTGGCATTTTTCAACTTCAATTATACAAGACGTTTCATTCTCTTGTTTGCTTTTAGAAGGAAATAATTAGCAGGCATTTCTGTTTTCCATATGGGTCTTAATATTCTGCAAAGAAGATGACATTATACCTGGGTAAACAGCAAAGTGATATCAAAACAAAGTCAAATAAAACAAATGAGACTTTCCCTTGCTTTCAGAAACTTCTGTTGCTCTACAGCTTTTAATGTTTAACTGAATCTTTTATTCGCAAATTAATTTCTGTTATTGTACATGTAGCTAAATATAGACTAATCGACGTAGTCTTAGACTAGTAATTTATGATAATTTCATTGGCCTTGATTCCCTTGTGATTGCATTGGACTTAATTTGTACTACAGCAGCCTGCATGTAGAAAAATAGGTTTAATGATTTTTTTGTTATGGAGCTTTATTTTACAGCATGCCTTTTTCTTTAGTATTTGGCAACAACCATTCCTCCTCTTCCTAAGGTCTGAATATTTGAGCTTCAACCAGTTATTTAGAGAGATCTGATAAAAAACCTTCATCTCTGTGGGTGCTGGCCAGTGATGAACAGAACCCTAGGTTTCAATAGAGACTAATCTTAACTCGGGAGGGAAAATTCAGGAGGGGAAAAGCAATCTGCTCTTCAGTGACAGATCGCTGACAATTTACTTCCACTAGCCACTTCTCTCTTCCTGCCTGAACTGTCAGTGTGCCATGGAAGAAAAAGCCCTTTGTGCCTATGTGCAGAAAGTGGCTGTCATCACCATTATGAATGGTATTTTACATAGAGATTGTAAAGATCAGCAATTACTTCATCCTTCCTGTCTCTTTTTTGTGCTGGTTTCTCTTCGTGCTGCAACCATCTGAGGTTCAGCCCATAGGACATCTGCTTCCCTGCCACAGGGATACTTCTAATAGGCTGCCTTGTACTCCAGCTCCTTCATTCTACACATCTTCCCAAATCTATGGGGGGTAAACAGCTTTCCCTTCTGTCCCAGCAGGCTGAGACTAAGATTTGCAACTCTGTTTTTGTTTTAGAGCCCTAACTCAGGCTATGGGGCAGCTGTTGTTGCTGACCATGGCTGCTTCAACACCTGGGAAGAATGAGAAGGTGTGTGGAAGAAATAAATAGATGCATTTGGGGAGGGCAGAAGGGACAAAAGGATGAATGTGTTACTGCAAATGGCAGTAGGGGCATGAAAGTTGGATTGTAACTGAAGTGCTGTGGAAGCATTTGAAAATCTGTGATTTCAACATGTCATTTTTCCCTGGATTGAGGGGAAAATAAAATATTTGTTAGAATGGAAAATTCTAAAAGACTTGAATTTTCAAAAGTTTTTAGGCTGGACATTATACTGTTCCTTTCTGAGTGGGACCAGCACCTATGAAAACTGAAATTCAGCTTTTTGTATCCTTTGGCTCAGATTTGGGCTCCAACTACATCTTCCATCAGGTACTGTAGTCCTGTAACTTAGTGGTGTGTTTAACAGTTAAATTGGATGGGATGCTGTGGTGTGTAAATGCAGATTTAGTACTAACAAACTACTGTTCCCTTGAGGTACCATGATAGCTCTGGAAAGCAGAGTGGTGGTGGATCCAACCCAAAATGAGAAGTCATGGGTTTTTTTTCAAGAAACAACACTGTTTTGTTTCAGATCAAGTGGTTTCCAAAGTAAATCTTTCTTTCTTCTTCTTGAAAAAGAAAATACACACCACTGACATAATAAAGATTTTTCTGTATAGAGCATCTGGGTTAGGCAAGACACTTTGTTTTTCATTGAATATGCTTGTCACAGTAAAATTCCCAGTCCCCACTAGTCAGTGAGTCAGACAAGTGAGATGAATAGGGGTGAGTCAGGGTTTTTATGACAAAGCACCGAGTGAAGATTGATGTGATGAAGGTATCTTTGGTGTGGGTGAAACGGGTGAGAAATTACTTTTTGTAGATAAAGTTTGCTGTGAGAAGTATATGTGTCTGCGTGACACCAGGAATGGCTTTTTATATAAGAAAGGACAGTCCTTGAGCACAGCCAGTGAGGATTATGATTGCTCACATTTTTAAGTAGTTCCTTCCCATTTTTCTTTTGAACTTGGTGAGTTTAAAGTTAATGAACTAGTCTGGATGCAACAGGCAGATCTCTGCTTTAGATAGAACAGAAGCCTGTGTATAGTTTCTGCATTGCTTGTTTTTGAGAAATCACTTAATGTATGGATGTGGTTTCTTTTTTTTTGTGCATGTTTTTATTTGGTATGGGGTTTTTTTGTTCGATTGTTTGGGGTTTTTTTTAAACAACAAATAACCAGTCTATTTAGAGAGTTAGCAGATGGAAACCCTCTTAGTTACATGAAAAGCTTTTTACCAGGGTATGTGTATTAGAAACGGAAGATATCGTATGAATTTAATAAGAATCATATAAAGTGGAAAGCAGCACAGAATAAAGCCAAAGGATAGGAATTCCTTTGATTGCACCTTTGAGTACAGTTCCTGTAGATCAAGACTGTGGAATCTTAGCATCACAATCATGTTGTGTACCTATAAGAATCAGAGTGAAAAAGGACATTTCACTGCTTCTTCATGTTTTTCTGCTATTATAATGAATGTTTTCTGTGCTATTGTTCTCTTTCCCTCATTTGCCTCCCATCTCTTTATGCTGTCTATATTGCATCCAGTCTATGATATTTATCTCATTTCCTTTTTAATCATTTTAGTAATTGTCCTAAATATTATTCTTGTTGTTTTAATTTCTTTGGAATTGTTTAATGTTGGTACTCATGTTCTTTACCGGTTGTTTCCAAGGAGATATTTGGTTTCATCTTCTACAAAGATTCTGAATCTTTCTTACTAGTTTTTATAAATACAAACATTTTTTTAAGTGTTTCAGCAGTTTATGTACTCTTTTCTTTTTTTTTTTATTTACTAAATGAATTACAGTTCACATTTATAAAGTACAGTGACTACCTCTCTTCAACAATGGTAAAAACACTGGAATCTGGAGGAGGTGGGAAGTCATCTTAAATGCTCTCATAACTGGTAAATTTTTTCACTAGAGAGCAATATCAAAACAAACTTCACTGTGCAGCATCTTAGATATAAAGAAGGGTCTGAAACCAGCAAAATATGCAAGAATTTGTGTCTGGTTTGTATGTACTAAGCACAGGAGAACTTGTGGTGACATTCTTTGGTCTAAAATAAGTTTTAAGCATCTATCCAAAAACTCACAAACTCTAGTTGCAATACATGTGCTTCTGTGTTAAAAGTTAGTGTCCTCTGAGATATGAGACTGAGGACATACCTGTACTGTCAGAAATGTCTTCATGAGCTAACTCCAAAGTCAGAAAAAGTCAGAGATTACTGTCTCACATCTAGTGTCCAGAAGAAGAATAATTTTTTTTACCCTAAGGCACAGCGTCTGGGGCAGTAGTAAATTTCATTTGCTCTGTGCTGGTATGTTACAAGCCTTTGTATGTACAAGCCTTTGCTTGTGCTGTTTGGGATTACTGGTGTCAACAGGTGCTAACTGAAAGGTCTTCACACTGCACCCTCTTGCAGGGTGTTGACATGAGAAAGAAGAGGTGTGTGAAGGTGCCTCAAAACTTAGTCTCTACTAAGGAGCTTTGGATTTCCTCACTTGCCATTTTTCAGTGCTTGGTATCTCCAGCACCAACAGTTGCCTCCTAAAACAAGTAACAGATATTATTTCCTCAGGGGATATTGACTCTATGTCTAAAGCAGAAGGCTGAGAGCCAGAGACAACACTTTCACTCTCAGTCAGGAGTGAAAGACCTTTAGTTCCAAGCATTTTACCCTTTGGTTGGTTGGTTGGTTTTGGTGTGGTTGGTTTTGTTTTTGTTTTGTTGTGGTGTGGTTTGGTTTTTTGTTTTTGTTTTTTTTTGTTTGTTTGTTTGTTTGGGTTTTTTTTTGTTTTTGTTTGTTTGTTTGTTTGTGTTTTTGTTTTGTTGTTGTTTGGGGTGGTTTTTTTTGTTTGCTTTGGGTTTTTTGGGTTTTTGGGTTTTTTTTTTTGTTTTTATTGACTCTATGCTATGATTTTGGACAAAGCACTAAGCTTTCTATCATAAGATTCTAGTCTGTAAAACTTAGAAGACTAATAACCTGCTTCCTGAAGCTTGGGGGACTGATTTTTGAGGAAAGTGTGACTATTCTTACTGTTTATTTACAGTTTTATAAACCAGACTATATATGTTGTATCATACTGTCTTCTAAGTTCTTATTGTTTATTGCAATAACAGCAGATCTCATGACATTTCATATTTCTTTTTCTCTTAACATTTCCTATAAAGAATTATATATACTATAAATATTTATTTCAGCTTTAACTGATAAAAGTTTCTAGCTGTTGTGATTAATAAGAAAAAACAAAAACCTTGATAAAGTCAATTCCTGAAGACCAACAGAAAAATTAGGACAACAGTGAACAAACCCCAGACTATGTTACTTCTTAAAATGAGTAATATTTTGGAGTCTAAACCATGGCATGTGAAATGTCAGGTTTGGTAACACTACATACATGAACAGCAAGGTGGGACTGTAAATATTCAGTATGTGCAGCCAGGTTGATAATTAGAGAGTTGTCAACCATTTGTCTTCAATTCAGAGGAAATATTTCTTGATCAGAGAGTGTAACTGAACAAAGTTCCAGGCAAGAGAAGCAAACATTAATGATGCTTTTCCTCCCTATCTCTCCCCTTGGCATATTGAATCAGATGGGTTAGGTGCAGTTTTTTTCCTTCTTTTTATTGCAACCTTTTACTCTTACTAGAAATTAGAAATCAATAGACTTAGTTTACCTTTAGCATTAAATTTCTGATATGCAGGAGCATTATTTTAAAATTGCATTTATATAAAAAGGTGACCTCACAAATAGGAAAAAACAGTGTATCTTTCCTGTGGGTGCCAGAGAAGTAGATATGGTAATGCTGGTTTCATGGCATTGCTAAGTTTTGCTTTCCTTTTTTTCCCCCCACCTTTTGTCTAGACTAGATCTCATGTGTTTTAGGTGATAACTCATAAAAATGCATCTACCTGCTGCACACTTCTGTCCACTAGTGTTTTCATCATCAGCTCTGCATATTAACATGACTATGAAGAAAAGGAGAAATAAGATCCTGATATTTAATAAACTAAGGTTAAAAAAAAAAAAAAAAGCAGCAAACAAAAAAACCCAAACAAACAAAACACCCAAAACCGAACACACATCAAAAAAACCTCCAAAAAACCAAACCAAACCAAAAAAAACCCAACACACACACAAAAAAAAACCCCACACAACAAACCCTCCCATATGCATCATTAAAAAAGAAAAGGAGTATAAATGCTTTGGCAACATTGCCTTTTAAGCATTTTAAATTAAAGGGACAAATCCCTGTGTGGAATAAATTGAACATGTACCCATTGAAATCAGTGGAGCTACACAGATTTAAAGCAATTTGGTATTGGGCCCAACTACTGGAAATGCTAGATTAAGTTGGAAAGATATGTGCTTGAGATCAGTTCATTTCAAAGCACACCTTTTACTGGGGAATCTATAATGACCCTAAAAAATCTGAAATAGTCCCCAAAATATGATTTACACAAAGTGGTGAAAAAAAAAAAGAAAAAAAAATTACATCTCTTTGTACTGTTTTTACCTGGGTAGATATACTTGAGGTAGTTTTCAAAATGACTGAAGCAAATCTAACAATTTATCATAATTGAAAGTGTCTTAGGAAAATGTCTTGGAGGCTCAATTTCCTGCTGAGAAAGGGAATGTCACTGTTGTCACTGACCTGTGGCTCTAAGAGGCACATGATCAAGACTTATTAATTACAACATTAAATGTCAAATATATGAGATATCACAGACATTTTACTGGACGCGGGAACTAATCAACTTGCTACAGAAGTAATTCAATTCTGTGCAGGTTTATTATTCAAGCACTTTAAAGCTCAAGGAATGACAGTTGATATATATGAGGAGAAACTAAGAGAGACAGCAATAGTTCCTTTTAATTGTATTTATTGTATTGGATAAAAGTGATATACAGCTTTCCTTTTTGGTCTTGAAGTGATTTGTCTCATGCTTAATTATTATTTCAGTATCAACGACCAGAAAAGAAAGATAATAGCCGTCTTGAAAAACACAGTCATCTTCAGAGAACTTCTGTTCTGCAGGTGCCAAGTGAGTGGGCTAGAAGGCAAAGGTGCCCCCAGTAGATTTAAATTAGGTATCTCCAGTACCTACAGCCTTCCAGAGCTCAGCTTGGGATAATCTGCCTTGCTGAGGTGCTGAAGCTGCTGAGGTGAAGTGTGTCCTCTCAGTGCCATCATAGGAAACAGTTGCCAAGGTTGCCTCCCAGTTGAAAAATGTCCCCCAGGCAGGGCTCTCAAGACAGGAGCTGAGCAGTAAACACTTAGCTCATTGTGCTTTGGAAACAGTGAGCACATATTTTTGCCTTCTTAAATATAAAGGAACTTCTTTAGCCAAATTTACACTTCCCAGAGATAAATGCTATGTGCTCCTTGCAAGCTGGAGTCCCTTGTCAGCTGATACTGTGCTTTCCCACAATCTTTGTGGTGAAACACATGGGATTACATTAGTTACCAATAAGAAAAACCTACTAAATTATATTTCTTTGCAAGTACAAGGATAATTTGTTAGTGGAGGACAAATGACCATTTCAGTTGGATATGATTCTTGATGGTAGATTTTTATTTCACAGAAATGCATTACATGGCATGTGTGAGAATCTGTGCAACTTAGTGAAAATGGACAGACACTTCTGTTCTTGAATGATGAAGTGGATGGGTGCTAGATGGTCTCTTCATAAGAAACACATCTCCTTCAAGTTGCAGTATTAGAGCTTTAGAATGGAATCAAGGCAGATAGATGCCTCCTCAATTCTCAGGGACTGGATGGTTATTATTTGAATTGATTAAAACATGTTTTATTTGTACTGTAAGTTTGAGAGCAAGATATGCCTTTGGCTTGGGAATAAAACTTAGCAGGAGAACATGCATCTACTTAGCCTCTAAGGCTGAAATTTTGTGCAGAATTTATGTTGTGAGTTTTGCTTTTGAATTTGACATGCAAACTTCATTTCTGTTTATCCTAAATTTAGTCATTGATTAACATAGTGATACAAATATTGAAGATACTGTAACAGAGTAATTTGGGGGTCTCTTTAGAGTAACTTGAAAATACCCTATTGTTATTTCTTTAGCATGGATTTAGAAGGATTGAGTTATTACTACTTTTTTGTAATGCTGTAGTGAGCCCAGAGATTCCAGTAAAATTGAAGTTTCTGACTTCTTTTTTTTTTTTTCCTCTATTATTGCTGCTCAGCTCGGTTCAGACAATGTCCATTTTCTGCCCAAAGATTTTTCTAAAACAACAAAAAATGTAATTGTAGATCTACTTTCACTGTTTTCAAACTGGTTTGAAAATTAACACCTCCTTGGAATATTTACACTCCTCCCTGTGTTTGCAATGGGTTACCAACTCATTCCTTGTGATAGCACCTGAAGCCTAACCTGTAAATCAGGAAGGAGTTGAGAAAGAAGACAAATATGCACAGCAGAATTTAAGGTTGCATAAAATCCTTGTGACAGTTAAATCACATGGTTGCACAGATTAGCAGTGTTAAAGAAAAACTAGAGAGCAATTAGTGAATGATTTTTTTAACTTCTTTTTACAGGTGATTTAACCAGAGGAAATAAGGAAGAAGTGCTAATGTAATTAGATAAGCATTTCACTTGTAGCTAACATGTGGTAAACACAGTGATACTAGCTAAATTTTGAGTTGGAATTTTAGGCAGTGTGCTAGCAAGGGGAAGTGTGCCCACAGGGATATTTTTTTTTACACATTCCTAATGGAGCTTCAGTTAGATAAGGCAACAGATGTCATTTTCTTACAGTGCCTTCTGGCCAGAACTAGCAATAAAAATACAAAATAGATTTAATGTGGCTTGGATGTCCTCTGACCACTAAACTCTTCTGTCAGCTGGCTGTAGGCAGGGGCAAAGAGTACATTGAACTTCTTCAGCCTTGCTCTTAAGTCTGTTATTACCATAGTGTCATGAAGTAGACATAAGCTGGGCTGCAAATGACCCACTGAATGTATGAAAATGCAGAACAGAATAGTAACAGGGAAAGCACAGACACTGCCACAAATTTAAGCAATCTTGCACTAAAATATAATTTAAAGATGTGTTTCTAAACATATCTTTGGCTTTGATGATTTAATGCAGTAATCTTAAGGATATAATTATCTGCACATGAAGATTTTTTAGTGATTTGACAGTGTCACAATTAAACAATTTTTAGGTGCATAGATTTTACTGTTAGGTAATATATATATGTATAGTCATATGGAAATCCTTTTCTAATTAAGCAGAAGTTTGTTTTGAGGTTAGTGTGCAAGATAGGTTCTTTTTAAAGATGAAATTTCATTGGAATCCACAGTGGATGTTATACAATAAATACCCTATGCATACCCCTGGTGCATATAAAATGTTTTTTTCTTTTGCTAAAATGAAGATGGAGGGAGCATGAAGGGCTCCAGTGCTAAGGGAAAAAAGATATCACACTACCCTGCAAGCTGTACCAGGACTAAGGTCCACCATTCAGGAGATACACTTTCCAAACAGTTATGCAGGTATCCTATTCTGGAAATATATATAAATTTTGTCTTTCTTCAAGGAAGGCAAGCAACGAGTTCTGACACCACTCTCAGATTTTTAACCAAGGCATGTTGATGATGTTAGCATGGAGCAGTATTGTTTTGGCCATGTGTGGGTCAAGTAGATTACTGGAGAACTTAATCTCTAAAGAAATCTAGTAATAAATTATTTAGATTCCAACCATCATTATCTAATAGGTAAATTAGAAATTAATTTGAATTAAGATGACAGACCTGGGTCACCCATCCAAGGAGTGCAATCCAAAAATCCCTCTTTAAGACCAGATTCAGAACAAATGTGCACATTTCTGTTTCATCAAGTGTTAGTTTCCTTTTAAATGGAAATGAAATTATTTCTGATTTCTGACGGTGATGTCTTGAACAGTTTTGTGCCCATTTGCTTACCTGGTTTACAAGAGGTATATTTCTCCTCTGGGCCAAAAGTTGTACTCCCTGTAAAACAAAGGTTATGGCAGTAACGCAAACTACTTCCTTGAGGCCAAATTCTACCCACAGTTTCTTGAATGTAAATCACTGGCATTACACATGGGTAACTGAAAGCTGAATTTACCCTTGAGTGCTCAGTTCAGTTAAAATTATTTTGCAGCTTCCCTGCTGATGGCTAAGAAATCATCCTAACCCAGCAGTGTAACTACCTTTTATTTAGTGTTTTCTTCACAAAGGCAAAATAAGGATTGCTTATAAATATACATGCCTTAGTTTAAAATTGCTGTTGAAATTCACTGCTTTACATACTACAGGTATAGTGAAAGCAGTATCTGAAAGCTCATAATTAACCATTCCTTTTGTTCAGAAAACGCAAAGTGGGCTAAGTTTTCAGATATTGTATCCAAGATACTGCATCCAAATTGTTTTCAGTGATTCTTCACACAGTTTGACTGTTTTATGGCAGGGCTTCACTAGTTCACATTCCTGATCATCACTGCCAATGCATTGTTTTGTGCTTCAGATCCAATCCTGACTTGGTCTGAGCACAAATAATTCAACTCCCCACTGTAAATCCTTTGTAATTAGGTTATTTTTGTCTTTTAATCTCTTACTCTGAGAGCCATTAATGATTTTGAACTGAGACATGTATAATTTGTAATAATTTATCTTATCTGGCTTTAAAAACCATTTGTTTCACTTTTAATCTTTAACAACCTTTTGGATTTAAGACTGTGAGCAGTAAATGCCAAAGGTAGAGACAATTTTGGTTACATTATGCAGTTGTTAACCTTGTACCTCCAGCTGCAAAGTTTATGATACTGCTCATGAATGAATTAAAAAGAAGAAAAAAAAAAGAACAACCCCAAACCAAAACAAAAGGCCTGGAGGGCTTAGGTGATGATGGTACCACTGTGTTCGCATGTTCATTAATTGCTACGCTGCTGTACAAAATACCGAACTTTGTTACTCTCATGTCTGTTTGAACCAGTAGGTTCGGCCTAATCTTCCATGATGAAATGTCACAGCTTATTGGAAGTTTCTTGAATCTAAGCTTTAAGAGATCATTGTGGACTGCAGGCTTAATCAAACTGCTTTAAGTGTACCTGGTTTGATCAACTCTGCAGAAATTTGTTTTGGTGGAAAACAGTAATGAATTCCTTCAGTCACATATCAGAATATGATCACTACATTAGGTGGTAATTAGAAGTCATAGTAGAAAGGCCAAAGATTTAATTAATTTTCAAGATCCTATCACATGAGGTTGCTAGATTCTCCTCTACTATGTGAACTATACATACAACAGTTAAGTAGGGTTTAAAATCCCCGTACATTTGTGTTTTAAAAAGCCTTGTAGAATTAATTTATTTATTTTTAATTTCTTCTCAAGCCATAAAAGTGAAAAATTATACATGCTTTGAACATTTCTGGAAGACAGTTGTCAACAAAGAAAAGGTATCATTCTTTGTTGGAGTACATTACTCAGTAAGCTCTGCAGGAACCCTGGGGATGTTACTATATTTCATGTCAGTTCTTCCTTTATATCTGAAAACTTTTCGCTGCTCACTATATTTGCTGCCTCTTGGAAACAGTCACTAGCCATCCTACAGGGTCTTCAATGAATTATGTGTTGCCTTACCAGTAGTGCATATGGTTTTGATTAATCAACCATTTATGTTGAGATGGGGCATTTAGCAAAATTGCATGAATACCTTTAGGAAACTAAGTTGTAGAAGGATTTTCATGGCACTTTCAGAATCCGCTAACTAGTGATTGTTTATAAAAGGTTTTGTTACATCTAAGTGAAGGTTTGTGTGGTTGGTGGTTTTTGGGTGGTGGTTTGTGGGTTTTTTTATTCCCAGTTAAATGCAACAAAGGAAAAGAAGTTTGACTGGTTTATTCAGTCTTCCCACCACTTCTGCCTTACACAGCCAGACAAGTGCATGCCTATGAAACTTTGAGAGCAACTAGGGGTGCCAGTTCACATAAACCAGCACTTAAAACATATGTTCAATCCTACTAGACATCAAGTCAAGCATGTACTAAGCGAGCATTGCTTTAGGAAGTATGAGCAGCTTTCTGTTGCAGTTGCCTATAACTTCTTGGAAAGGATAATTTTATGCACCAGACTGAATGAATCTGGAGAAAAAATATCATCAAAAGTAGTTAGAAGGTATCACATAATGACTTGTGTCCATCTGTGGAGAATGCTGTTGATTTCTGACCAAGGTAGTAATATGAAAATCTCAACTAAATAGAAAATAAATGCCTTGTAAATAGGCAGATGCAGGTTTAGGTAGTTACACTACATCCATAACCAGATTTAACTGTAAAGGGAAACAGTGTTTTCTAAAAAAAAAAAAAAAAAAAAGTTTTTCTTTTGCTATTGCACGTATGTCAAGTCTTGACCTGGACTAAATTCCTGGTGGTGTTAATTTTACAAATTGCTTTAATCTAACATAGGTTTCAATAGTGCACAGAGCTGTGCAATGACAGTCACATCTCTGGTGGGGCCCTAGGGGCGAGGTGTGGTGTGGTTCCCTCTCTCCATGACCAGACCTGTCTTTCAGCCCCCAGCAAGGCAAGCTGTGATACTGTCCGTTGCAGCCTGGCCACATCTAGGTGCCACCTCAGGCCTGGCTGGTGTCCTGATGGGGAGGCAGTGTCCCTTCAGTAAGGGGATCACTGGACCCGAGTGAAAATGTGTCTCCAGAGCCAAGGGCCATCATGTGTATGGGGGACCCAGGTGAGGCTTATCCCTCATCTTTCTCTTGACATAGCTACTTTTCACAGTCTTCTTCAAGGTTACACTGGTATGTAATGTCAGAGCACAGCCTGATTGCTCTGGCTGTTTCCTGTTGGGCAAAATAATCCCAGATAGTGTCTGACCTCATGCTGCCTGTTTGAATCTGCACAGTGTGATGATCCATCTCTGATGGTGAGAGAAGTGAGAGAAGTGCCACTGACTAGGCAGTGGGAAGCTAGGTTAAAATGTCTATCAGTGCTGGGAAAGGCTTGGAGAAAATGGGTTTATGGGAGAATAAATGGATCTGTCCTTTACTCTGCTACTTTGTTCTCAATTATATCCACAAAACAGAAATTGTCCCTCACCCTAAGTCCATGTAATTGCAGGCTTTCACTGGATCAATTCCTTTGAATTACAAATTTCAATGAAGTTGGACAGTACAAGAAGTTGAAACAAAAGTCAGAAAGTGTTTTCTTATCTGCAGGGGAGTCTGATCATAGTTCTGGTTCATGGGGGTGAGGATATGAAGCACATACAGACATAACTCCAGCTGAATACCCCAACACTGGAGAACCGCCATGAACTTAGAGGAAGACAGGATATTCTTCATGCTTGACAGGCCAGAGAAATTGAGCTGCGCTTGTACCATCAACTTATTTTCAGCCCTACATGCTCCAGCAGGGCATGATGCTTCCACTGTAAGCACATAGACTATACTTTTCTTCTCCATCTGGTCAATGCAGCAGAGACTTTCCTGGGGACAGAAGTCCTCTTATAAATGGCAGTTTTTAACCTGCTTGAAATCTGAGATGGGTCTTAACTGCTGCCTTCTGTGCTCAGACTCTTAACAAAGAAAACAAGTCTCACTCTGGAAAATCTCATTTTTTGATGGAAGGTTCACGCATGTTAAATCCTCTAGTTTAATGATTATCTTTGGTCAGAGCTTAGTGTCTAAATTTGCTGGAAATAAGTAGAAAGGCTCTTCTTTAAAATGGGAAGAAAGGTGGCTTAAAAATTAGACCTTAATATTCTATAGTCCTTTCTTATTTCACATTTGAGTAAAAAAAAAAAATCATGACTTATGTCAGGATCTTTTGTTCATTTAATGAATTTTTCAAAGTATTAAAAATAATTTGTGCAGTGTGGTGACTACTAAGCTAGTTGGTGATGATGGGAGTAGAATATAATTTCAATTAATATCCCATCTGAAATAAAAAGAACATTCTGAAAGATTTAAAAAAAAAAAAACCTACTTCACTGATTCAGGAAAGAACCTTGTCTTTTTTTGGAAACTGAGCCATACGGTATGGCAATAACAATTCCATAGAAGATAAAGTGGGAAGTATGTTGAAGGTCAGGCTTTACAATTAACACATAATTAAATCAACCTTAGTGAGGATACCAGGTGGCCTTGCTCCTTGTGCACACTCACACTCACAGTGTATGTGTAAGACTATATATATAATGTGCACCTCTCCTCCTCATCTTGCTAATTTCTGTGAGTGTTTTGATTACAGACCAGGAGGAGATTAAACATCAGAGCACAGCCGCATGGTGGCTCTAAGCAAGTTTACTTTGTAAGTGTTAAATGTGTGAAGTGATCTTCAATATATGCAAATTAAAAGCTGCTGGGAGTACTGTGCATGCAATGAAAAGAAAATACAGCCTTCTGCAGATAGAAAAAGCAAGCTTATTATGAATTAATAACTGTCTCAGTCCTAGGGAAATAAGAGAAAATGGTGCATCTAATTCTTAAAATAACAAAATGTAATTAACAGGAAGGTCAGAGGGCAAGGACATAGTATGCAATTAAGTCTTCCTCAGTCTTTCACTACACAGGTAAACACAATACAAGTTTAATAATGAACAAATCCTCTGGTACCTAGCACACATTTTTAGAGATCTCATTTATATGAACTCTGTGGGGATCTTATTTCTTGCTATAGCATGTTTTACAGTTCTATATAGAAAATTTAGGAAGACTCTAAATATGTTTTCCTAACATCTTTCTTTAGGTTGCCTCTGATCCCCTTATCACTGAAATACTACTGCAGTTCATTTTTCTGTGGGTTACTTGAGATGTAGTGCTAATGCAGATAAGGCAAAGCTGTAACACGGCTGCTGGTAACACGTGAAAGCTGTGCTTTGAAGTGTTAGTGTAATGAATACCTATGTTAGTGACTACTGGTTACATTCTTTACCTTTCAGATGTTAAGCTGTTTCAGGAAGTGATAGTTCCTTTTTTTTTTTTCCTTTTCTTGGTCCAGGTTACTTGGTTGAAGGTACAGTACTTGTTACATGCCCATTCACACATGTATAGTGGAAATGGATTCAGCTCAGATAATGCTTTGAGCATGAAGTCAAAGTAGATGACCGCCCAAGGTTGCTTTTGACCTGAATTTTGCTGTAAGTCTAAGATTTGTATGCAGATGTGTTTTTCATAGTTCTTTCATGAAGTAAAACATTTCAGTTAAATATTGGACTCCACCTGCAGAATATTCAAGTTCTCAGAAGTGATCTGTTTTTCAATCACACCCCTTTGCCACCACTTTAATTTCTCTTCTCTCATTTTCTGTCAAGAGCTTCCAGACTTGTCCTCGATTTCTACTTCATAGCAAATCTGACTAAGATTCACTTCCCTTTCTGCTTTTGCTTTCTATACTCTCTCTTCTCCATAGCTCTGAGCTCAGGGATTAATGTATAAAATGCTGCAAACTATTACACAGAGACACAGCACCTAGCAGTCACTGAAATGGGATGCAGTTTTACAAAACAACACCAACAGAAGTGGCTCTATTGTAAACTTACCTTTCTAGGCAGCATCAGCCAAGATTTATGCAAAGGGACTCTCTATACTTGGGAAACATGAAGAAACATATTAAAAAGGCAAATCCATACACCAAATCTTTCCCTAACCCCTTGTGTCAGACCTCCCAACCTTATACTGTGGATATCTGTGAATGACAAGCTAGTACCTAATCTGAAAACTGTGTAGTCAGTTTAAGGATGAGTGCAAAATTAACCCAGTTGAGCTCTTTTTTTGTCATCAATGCAGAAGGCCCTTGCCATAAACGTTACAGGTTGGTTTTTTTGGTTTTGTTTTTTCCATGGGCAGGATTCCTTGTGAGCAGAAAGAAGACTGCAATAAATGGTCAATGCACTGCTTCTAAACAATCTGTGAAAATTCAAACAGTGCTATCTTAAAAAGGACAAACAAAACACAAAAACCAAAGCAACCTAATTAGGCTAATGAGAAAATTAGAGCAGAGAATATGGTTTTGCCAAAATATTATCTGTTTCTTGGGCTCTTGACCATTTTGACCAACATTTGAGTAAGAGGAAGCCATCATTTTGAAAATTGGGGGAATTCCTTTTCAGTCAGAATCCTCCTCAGATGAAAATACAGGCCTCAAGAGAAAACAGTTTTGGTCTCAGCTAAAATAGAAGCAAGGGCTGGAGAAGAAGAAAGTTGGGGTTTTTTTTGTTTTTGTTTTTTTTTTTTCTCTCTTGGGGAAAGATGGCTCTGAAATTCAAGAATTAGGTCCTTTTCTATCAGGTGTATGAGAGATGAGGCAGCAGAAAAATGGGTGCTATTGTGGGAGATATAAGCTTACTCCCTCCCACACCCCTTTTTTTCCAAATGCTCAAATTTTATGCACTCAGCTGCTAAAAAAGGTGTATTACACTCCCCCCCTGCCCCCCCCCCTTTTTTTTTTTTACTGAATCACAGAAAAATTAAATGAATAGCCAACCTACTAGGCAGTGAGGGGGAGTGCAGAAGGTGAATTAAAGTTACCTTTTGAGAGGAGGGCATGCCAGACCTGTGTGACACATCCACCTCTGCTGTGGCCCCATTCTTGCAGCCTAACATCTGCCTCTGTTGCCTTGGCTTTCATGGTGTTTTTCATCTTCTGCCTTGCCAATTACTAACCAGAGCTGGTGTTGGAGGCTTCCTTGCCTCTTGTTCAGAGCACACCCCAGCCACAACTTCTCTTACTGGGTGAGGCTGCAGGGGCTGCTGCAGGTGCACAGCAACTAGAAGAATAAGGCCCCAGTGAGGCAACAGCTCTGCAAAACATTCTTTTTCTTCTTCAGCTTTAAAACTCATTTATGCTTTCCATATGTGTCAAAACATGTCAGATATTATGAGCATGATCTCTTGAGATGATGCTAATTCATGACTTTCTTAATCTTACAGCTCTTTTTATTGAATGATTGTGGTATATTTTATACCTGTTGTTTTTTTTTTTTTTTTCCCTCACTTGCTTTCTGTGTTGTAAACTGAGGTTGTATTTGTTTTCAGGGATAGGACTGTATTTTGTCTGACAGAAAATAAGTGGTTAGTTTGAAATATCTGTTATTCTGTTCATCCCCCCCTTTATCCTAGAGAAAAATAGGGACGTGGTGGAAAATGATGATATGGCAATGCTTGTATCGACAGGGGAAAAAGTATGGATATTTTTGGTTTCCTGAATACTGCATATACGAAAAGGATAAAAAAAATCCAAAATTAATCAGAAGTAATTTACAAACAAATTCCTAGTAAAATTATCATGGGTTTGAACAATCCTTAAGAAGATAATATAGACAGATTCAGTATTTTAAAATGAGTATAAGAAAATATTTTCTTAAACTTGTGGACTGGTAGGAAGAATGAGTTTCTTCAATATTATTAATCTCCACATAGCTGGATAGAACAAATGGGGAATAGGAGAAATAATCTTACCTATACTCAGTAGTGCATATATTGAGACTGATATTTACAATTCTTTAGAACTATATTAATTTTACAGAAGAAATCTTGTCCTTTTTTTTTTTTTTCTCCCGCTGTGTTGGTATTTGCAATTTAATATGATCACTAGGAGCAAACTGAAGCTCCTGCACTTATGTTTTTTTTCTTGCAAATCTCATAGCTAAAGAATGATGGTGATAACCATTTTAACTTATGCCCACAATCAAAGCTCAGTTTCAGCCATTTTAATTATAAAATGAACACTCATACTAAGGGATGTATTGTCTTCATTATGGTTCAGGTATCAGTCTGAGATAGCTATACAGAAGTGTACTGCACTTGTCCTTATCTGAATACAGTGACTCAAAAATACATTAATATTAACAGACCAGTTTTCTTATTTTAGTGATCAAGGAGCATTTCCCTGCTTGTTTTACCAGAAATAATAATTAAAAAAAAACCCAAACAAACAAAAAAAACCCCAAACAAACAAACAAAAAAAACATGTAACTGACTTTGGTAGGAGTTTTGCCTGAACAAAGACTACAGGCTGCAGTCCAAATGAGATTTATTTCAGTGTATCTCTCTTTAATTTTCTAAAGTTTCTATGTTTTGATAGCACATAGGAGAGTGACTTAAATTCGAGCTTAACATTGTTGCTTTAGAAGACTAAGCTGCTGCAGGGTTGTTGGGCTGCGTGCATTTGCTAAATCTCTGCTTTGTTGCCTGCCTGAATGCTTGGAAGCTGCTAGTGTTTATCTGAAGCCCAGATGAGTAGCTAGGAGAATGTTGTGCAATAGAGAGGGGAAAGAATAGCAGCTGCATTCGTCAGAACTTTTTTCTTACGTAAGTGCATTCATCCACAACAGCCATCCTCCACCCTGACTCAGGACAAAGGTCTTGCTAATGCTGCTCCTATCCAGTGTACTGAAGGCTTTGGGCATGCTACACAACTGCAGGTTGGCAAGGGCATGACACTATTAACCAAAGCTGTCTCTCAAATATCAACTAACCTCAATACCAAAGTGGAACTTGCAGTGAGTCCTTACTTCCTTCAGGCACCGATTTTTTTTTTTTTTATTTTTTTTTTTTAAGGGTGGGGATGTAGGGGTGTGGGTTTCTAGCACAATTTGCAAAATACGTATTACCCAATATATAGATATTGAAGAAAACTGCATGGAATGTTAGAATTCAGATAAAAACGTGCTTCATCACTTAGGTCTTATGTTCTTTTAATCTGTATGTTTTAAAGTGTGTGCATGTAAGTAATACATATTTATATGTGTATATGTTTCTGACATATATCCAACTGATTTATGCAAATCTTAGCGAAAGATATTAAAAATGGCTGTTTATAAATATAAATAGATGAAGTCGATATTTGCTTTACCATTACTCCACCTACTGGTATTGTGCTAAACTGACTGAGGTATCACAGCTTACTCAATAAAATAAAGGAAACAAAAGTATCCCCAGAGCACAGGCACTGAGTGATTAATTAAATAGCAACTGTAGGGAATGATGGTTTTAAGGAATAAATAATGGTTTATTTCAGATAGATGGAGGCTGTACTATGCCTTTCTGTCAATAAATTATATATCAGCAGTATTCTTACCATTAAAAATATCTAAAACTTAATTTAAGAGAAGTCAATATTATAACAGCTGTATCTGACTATATTTATAAAACCATGTGCATGTATATTATTTGAATAATGCTGTAGAATTACCTTAGAACAATACAGTATCAAAATTAAGCCTTCCAAAAGCTACAACCATGTGAGTAAATGGAGTATGACACTGTCTGAAAAATTCAGTGGGGAAAACAATCACTGTCACAAAGGGACTGTGCTGAGCTACTTGGGGATGAAGTTTACAAGATATGATTTCTTATCAAACTGTAATTGCTGGAGGAGGCTGTGCTCCAAAATGTGCTTCAGACACCCCCATGGAAGCTGTCAGTTCTGTGTGTGACACGGTCCTTGTTCAAGGGCAGTGGATGCTTGTGACATCTAAATGAAATTAAGGTAAATGAAACACAACTGTAGGACCACTCTAGGCTCTGCTGGAGAAAAAAAAAAAAAAGTCTTTTGCTTTCAGAGAGTCTATAGCCCCAAGACAGTTTTGTGGTTGCCTGGGTTTTTTTCATTCTTTACAGCTTCACTGTACTAATAAACACGTCCTTTTGCTGGGGCTATCCTAGGGTATCATAAAGAGTTCACCATACTGTGAGAACTGTCAGAAGCCCCTTCATCAGTGAATTCTCTGGACAAGGCTTTTTATCTGCTGGCTTTTTAATATTAAAACAAACAAACGAATCCACACAAACCTCCCAACAAAACAAACAAAAAGGCAAAACCAACCAAGCAAACCCCACCAAAACTGAGAAATGGAGACAGTGATCAACTGAGTCTGATGTGGTTTAGAAGTCTTGCTTGTATCACATATGTACATCATTATATGTACATCATATATATACTTTGATTAGTAATCTCAATGATTACTGTCTTGTTAGTTAATCACATTTTCTTAATATGTGCTAAGAAAAAGTACACTTATTTTAGCATATTTTACAACAGTGTAACTGTGCAAAGCAGAAATTTTTTATTTCTGTGGCATGGTTCCCTGCAAAGTTGTGGTAGTGATTCTTTTCCTGGTTTTGTAAATGTAAGGGTGATGAAGGCACAGTCACTTTGTCATACCAACTGACACCAACCAGAAAAGAAGACTTAGCAGTGGTTTGAAGATTATTTATTTTCCTTTTCTGTAGAAGACTGCATGCATGCAAGATCAAAGCAAAACCTGATACCTCCATCAAAGGGACCTGGCAACTGCTAGGTGCAACCACGTTGTCCCTTAAATCCGGACTCCTTAGCCAAGCCTAAATCAAGAGTGAAGGGGAGGGAAGTTTTCATCCTTGTGGGTCTGTGGTGAGCACTGGTGTTTTGAATCCTAATTAACAGTAGAGGAATATTGGTATCTGGACTGAGTGGTAGGCACACAGCACTCTGCTCAGATCCTCACCTGCATTGCAAATCACCAGGACCGTGGAACATGCCATGGTGCGTAAATGTCACCCAGCCCTGCTGTACTCCATGTTTCTACTGTAGGTATCAAGCTCTAGTTTTTTGAACCCCTTCACACAATCACATAGGCTGTGTAGTCCTACTGGTGTTGTACCCTCCTCTTCTTCCCAGCTGCTGATGTGTTCCCTTTAGGTGACTGAAACCTTGGGATAGGAACCAGTACTCTATTACGCTGGAAAGGCACCCAGGGTTTTAGGAAGAGAGCGGCATGAGGAGTGTGCAACAACTCCTTTCGAACGGCCAAAGGTAACTCCTTTACCTGGGGAAGGTAGGAGGGATTAGTTAGTAGAAAGACTGCAGGCTGAGCGCCAAGGAGGAAACAGTGCAGTGGAAGATGTCATTACAGGAGGAAGTGTGGAGGGGTAATTAGGTGAGTTTGCTTCTGTACTGTAGTGCTGAACATGGTGCTTATTCTTAGTGGTGCAGAGGTTAAGAGGTGCAGGTCTAAATGCTCATCCAAGGTGTATGCAATTAGCTTTTGTGTGGAGAAAAGCCAGAGACAAAGAGTTTGTGCCTGAGATTCCTGATAGAAAAACACTCTTGACTGAACATAGTCTAAAGTGAGATTTTTTTTTTTTTTCAGCAGAGCATAGAAAGGCTGTGCGCTGAATATGAGGATCAACACAGCTGGATGCTAGTGTCTTGATTAGGGATGGATTAACTAGTTTGGGTAAAACAACTGGTCTGACTCTGTACAGGCCTCAAGCTGAGTCTGAATTTGGAAGGGGTGAAACAGTATGAAGCTTATTTTCACTCTTACACATGAACGTTTTTCTGAAGCTTCTGGTTGCAGCAAAACAACTGAAAGACAGTGCAGGAATGTCACGTGGTCTCTCTTGCTATCATCAGATGTGCTTCTAGACAAGAGACATTTTTCTCTGAATCCAGCCACATGTCCAAATATCGGAATGTTTGCCTACATCTATTTCAGAGTACTCAACCTGCAGCAGTTAAGAGAAAACTCTCAACAACTTCACTATTCCTGAAAGGTTTTGTTAAAGTGTCAGTAAAGTTTCTGTAGAGGTTATTCTGGGAGCGCTGAAAGTTGCCATGTAAACCATTGCTAGTGTTTTCTCATCAGGCTGAGATGTCTGCATAAGCTTGGCCACTCTGCATATCACAGCCAAAGGGAGGCAGTACTTCTTGCTCAGTTGTATAAATGACATCTTGGTGATGCTCAGTGTTGTGGCTTTGTGGGAACATTGTGGAAATACTTGGATTCTGATAAATAATGAGCATCCACCTGGCAGTTGTGCTGGAGCATGTGGTTTTGTAAGTGTGTCTCAGGATTTTACAAAATAACATACTAGTTTTGTCCAAAAGATCTCTTAATGTACAGTAATAAATAAATTACAGTTCAGTATTCTTGCTGAAGAGAGTCATATAGGCTTTTTTTCAGAGTCATCTTTAATTTCATGAAGATAGAACATAGGAAATAATGTTCCGTGGCCATTCATTTAAACTGTGGTTAATCTTTGGAGAGCTATATTTTACACTGAAAGCTGCTATTTAACATATAATAGTTGGCATGGGGGGTTGTTTGTTTTGTTGTGGTTTTGTTTTGTTTGTTTTTTCTTCTCCATAATTGCACAGACGTGCTTGTTTCCAGTAAATTAAAATTTCTTTGACACCGATTATTTGGCAATATGAAGATGTAGTGTTTTACCTTCACTTCATTTCCTCTAAACTAATCTGATGATGATTAGTTTTAAATAATAAAAATAACGAAGTATTTTTCCTTCTCTAAATTACTTCTTTGTCATGTGCACTTCCCTTTGTATTGAACTTGGTGACTTATTTGCTTTTAGTAGTTCTGAAATATTCTGACACTAATTACATTTTGAAATATAACCTTCCAACTATGTTACTTCTGTGTTTTCCTCATTTCAGATTGGTTTAGAAGTATTGGCTTGTTATTTTATTGCTGAATATTGAAGCTGAGAGCCGTATTACATATATCAGTGTGCTTTCTTTTCCATCTTTAGCTTTGTTAATTAAATTCTGTATCCTCCATATTGCTCATGATTTGTAATGTCTGTTGCCAAATTTCAGGCTCTGCAATGTGAAATCTATTCAGTATAAATATTTTATTTGTCCAACTGTTTTTTAAAAACTAGTTCAGCCATAATCTCTAGCATTTTCTTTATTTGCAGTGTACTAATTGGTCATTGCATTATATAACAAAACCAAAGGAAAGTGTTCTGACATAGTCCATACAAAAATAACAGATTAAGCATATATTTCTCCTGCTGCTAATAAAAACTAACCAAATCTGTCAATAAGGTTTCTGGGCTGTATGTGACAGAAAGATAGCAGATTAGCAAACAGCCGATGAGCCCAGTGCTCCTTCTGCTTGAGCACTGGATATGGGACCAGACATCAGTGAAAAGAGTGTAAGAGGAATTTACAAATAACTTTTGCGTTCTTCAGTTGTAATATATTTAATACACATTGGTAAAGATTAATAAGTTGCAGGTGACACTTGCCTTATATCCTAAAGCTATAAACACATTCAGATAATCACAGTGGGCTAGACCAAAGATCCATTTAATGCTCTATTTTGTCTCTGTTAGGAGTGAATGTCTAGGAAAGAGGAAAAACAGAGTAAGGATGTAGAATGTTTCCCTTCAGTATTGCTACTGGTCTCCACCTGTTTTCAGTCAAAGTTCTTTTATTCAGGGAACCGTTTTCAGTCAGGGAACTCTATATGCCAAGTCTGATCTCCTTCTCTTTAGTAGCTGTTAGTGGATTTATCTTCTATGTTCTTTCTCCTCTTTAACCCAGATTTTGCATCTCACAGCACTGTGGAAGACCCAGATATTGCACAGATGATTGGTTCCCTTTTTTGTATGTGGAGCCCAGTTCCTGCTATCTTAATTTGATGCCACCTAGTTCTGATACTATAAAGGAGAAATTAAACAGTTCATCCCTTTCCACTCTTTTCATACCAGTCATGATTTTGTAAGTTTTTCTCATATCCTCCCTCGGGTGCTTCATTTCCATGCCAGAGATTGTTAGTTTAGTTATGCCCTGTACAAATGCTGGCATAATGAAGTTCTCCATTTTGAAATAGTTTCTAACATGTGATTTGGGTTTTTTTGACTACTGTTGAGCACTGAGCAAGCATTTTCATGGAATTGTCGATCACAATTGAAAGATCACTCTCTGAAGCTGTAACATTCAGCTCAGCAGCTATCACTTTAAATGTGGAGTTGAGATTATTTTTCTTCCATCTGACTAACTGCACTTTTACCTATATTGAACAGCATCTGACATTTCATTGCTCAGCCTCTTAGTCTCATAAGATCTTTCTGCAATTTTTCATGAGTCTTGTCCTTCCTACTTTAATAACTCAGTATCGTCAGCAAACTTTGTCAGCTCACTACTCACCCGCTTTGGGAGGTTATATTTATGACCACATAGAACAGCAGGGGCCCCAGAGAAACTCCACTGATGATTTTCATTCACTGCTTGAGACCCAGTCCTATTACATCTTCTTTATCCCATCACTAAGTCAATTATCTAGTCAGGACTTTTTCCCTTGCATATGGCCATTTAGTTCTTGAAAAGCTTTTAATAAAATAATTTGTTGAAAACTTTTTGGAAGATTAAATAGGTTATCTATGATCTATATCTCAATTTCTGTTGAAATAAAAAACTGAGAACCCCAACAGGTTTTTAAGGCTTTGCTTTCTTTTTGGGAGAAGCCAACATATGTTTTCAAGTAGATCATGTTTATCCATGTTCTATTTATCCTGTATTTTTTTGAGGCTTTTACTGTATCACCCTGTGCAGGTGTCAGACTTCCATCTTGTTCTTTTGGCATCTCTTTTCCTGCTTTCATTTTATTTTTTAATGAAACTATTTTTTTTTTATCTTCGAGTACCAGCACAGTTTTAGGTGGAATTTATAACCTGCTATGTGTCTGCTTCACCCTCAAGCTCCCTTGAAACTCCTGGGTGGACACCATCTGGTCCTGGCGAGCTCCTATTGTTCATTTTGTCCACTTCTGTCATGACTTTTTCTTCAATGATTTCAATTTCATACAGATCCTTTGTCGAGTCTTACAGGCAATAAGATTTCAATACTGGAGTTGACAGTACTTTCCCTAGTGAAAGGTGGTGTAAAAAATTCTTTTGGCTTCTCTGCTATGTGTGCACCTTCTCTGAGTGTACTTTTTGTAGCCCTATTGTTTATTGGTCATACCTGCTTTTTGCTGGTTTCTTGTCTCTGTTGGAGGAAGGATTTGTTTTCATTTTTAGTTGCATGTTTATATTGACTCTGTCAGTTTGATTTCTGTATGTTTGTGTGTTTTCATCAGTAGGGCTCAGTCTATGTGAAGGGATACCTTGTAATATCTCAAATCCTAGAGCTTCTTCCTGCTCTTTTAGAGGTGTTTCTTAACAGGTTTTATATGTTTTGCAGAGAACAATATGTATTTACTTTGACATTAGCTCTGGATATTTGGAATGTTCAGTTTCTTTGAATCTAGGTCCCATGACTGTTCCAGTAATCTGTTGACAAATTCTGAACAGTTAATTCTTTCATCAGATATACAGAGTAGCCTATAACTGATGTTTATGGTTGATTGTTTGTTTTTTTCCCAAATTAATCCATTTGTAGTAGAGGTAGTGAAAAGTATATAGAATTCTAATCAGCTGATTTCTTGTTAATTTGAATCTGTATATAAAAAAATTTAAATTAAAAGAGAAATGGAAATTATTCAGCAAGGGAGACCCACAGAGACTTCTATGATTACTATAAACATGAGGTATTCCAGACGGGATCCCCCACAGGAGCTAATGTATGGAAAACTGAACATTGTGCAAATTCTGTAAAAAATCAGTAGAGCGAAGATGTCAGGATTTTCCTCTGTTGCTTACCCTCTCGTCATACATTTTAAGAAAAGATAAAAAGGGGATAAATATTGTCAAGGTTAATTACCTGTCTTCTCATGACTGAAAGGTTATTGAACACCTCTAACAGTTTCACACAGTATCTTTTTTTCTGAGATACGGAATGTGTATTGAGGTCATACTGTGAGCTGTCTTTCCTACTCTTCTGGGGGGCTATTGCAAGTTGGACTATCACGTTACGTTGCCAGTTACAGAACTTACTCAAGATTTCTCAGAAGTGCAAATGAAATTCTGTTTTGTGATTTCGGCTCCAGGAAAGGGAATAGGGAAAGGAAATGGCAAGAAGTCCTGGGGTTCAGATTTGAGATGAGGTTGTGAAAGCAAAGGGTCTGGAAAGGCTCTTGGAGTAGAGGATGGGTTAAGAGAAAGTGAACTGGAAAGGAAGATTGTCCTATCCCTTCTGGGAAGAGAAAGGCAGAGAACTAGGCCAAGGGACTTGAAAGCAGCATTGCTAATGAGGATGACAGTGGATGTAGCAACAGCACCCACCCCATATTATCTACAGACGTCTCAGAAAAGTACATTAAACAGGAGCTGGTTGCTCAGATTCCTTTGACTCCAAATTAATGAGCCTTAGCTAATCTGAATGGCTAAATCTGAAATCCAGGTGCTTTCTTCAATCCAGATATGACTGCTTCAACAATCACAGACTGAGATTTGCTTAGTTTGTTCATTTAGTTGTCTTGTTCTCTTAAACAGAATACAGGAAAGATACTTTCCAAGCCTGTGAATAGGGAATTTACTCAGTGAGAACCAAGTTTCTAAACACTGAGTAAACAATGGCATCAATTACTCATTTTAGATATGTTGACTGTTGAGCTCTCAAGTATGTAAAAATCTCGTCTGTGGGATGAAGATGAGTAGTCACAGCTCTGCCCTGTTAAGCACAGAAGAAAATTTCACCTTGAAAACTGGACATATTTATCTTATTTTTCAGCATGTAATAAGTTAGATTCCCATGCTGGAGATTGTCAGTGGCTATCATGCCTACTGCACAACATGGAAAAAGGCTAAAGATTATCTAGACAGCTCTCAGCTGTAGAATAGGTAAGTGGCATGATGCTCCATTTTTGTCCCTGGCTTTGTTTTTTTTCTGTCTGTGTAGTGGCTACCAAAAGCATGATAAGTTTTGTAAATGGAGCTACAGAGACTTTAATTAGCCCTGACTGCCTCATAATTAATTCCTACCAGGGCATCTTTTTCCTTCTCTCACAAGAAAAGCTAAGCAGCACCAGTATCAAACTTGGAAATTAGCATTGAAAAACGAATAAAAAGCATAGGTTTTGTTGGATAAGGTCACAAGGTCATGAACATTCTGCTCTCTTTTAAGTATCTGTGGCCAAGGTTATTCCCAGGTTACTTCATTTACAATGCTGTTATTTGGAAGCCTAAGAAGCAGCCTAGAGTTGTCAGTTTAAAAAAAAAAGGCAGAAAACTGGGGATACCAGAGCAAAACAGTTTATGGGCCTCTCTTCATGCACACACTGGCACAAATAATGGAAGAGGATTAAATTTAATCTGCTTAGAAAGAGAGGCAAAATTTAAATGAGGTAAAACACAGAGGGAAGCAAGAGAAGCAGAGACAAGCAAAATCACTCTCAAGGCCGTTACTCAGTGAAGTGCCCATTAGTTAACTGCTAACATGGCACAAGATACAGCACTTTTATTTTTTAATTTTTATTTTGTTTTGCTTTATTGATAAAAGGAAGCCTCATGTATGAGCGTAAACTAAATTTCTGAAGGTTAATCTTAGGAATGTGTATTTTTAAGGCATAATTAATGGGAGCATCTGTGAATGATATAAATTCAGAAGAAATACTGATATTTTATAGAATAATTCTACCCCACTCCTCTGCTATTCAAGAGATAAGAGCTGAAATGCAACTTGGAGAGAGACTCAGGGGAGTAACGTGCATTGGAACTTTATGTACAGGAGCAAGAGTGAGTCCCATTTCAATGGAAAGCCCTCTTGCAAGGTTATGTTAGAGAATGAGGTCATTTCACATTTATTCAAATTAACACAGCACTCCAAAGGCTCCTGAAGAATATGAAGTATAGGAATTAATTAAAATATTAGGGAAAGGTGCTTCTCTCAGGAAGATGAATAGTGTAACTGGTGATGCTTCTGCAGGGGCAGCAGCAGGCAGGCTGTCAATATCTACTTGGAAAAAGAATTTTCTCTGGATTTTGTACTTTCTTTATAAGTAACAGAGGTAACTACAAAAGTAGAACAGCACACTAGCACAAAGAGATGCCTGCTTATAATGCCATGTTTGTATGCATTCAGGATACCTACTTACCCTGTTGCTAGTAATGTGTTGATTTGTAGTTTAAGCTGGTATTACGCACCCATTGGATTTCGTGCATAGGTAATGAGGAATTCAGAGAATTGGCAGCTCACAGAGATAATGCTACAGTTTGTCTGAAAAGGACTCTCTGTTGGCACTGCAGCTTGGCAAGCAGCACCACTTTGGTGGAGAAGGGTTGCTCAGCTGAAGCATGGCCTCAGGTCTCTTGCTCCCATGCCTGGCAGAATGCACATGCTTTTGGGATGACCTGCAGCTATGGAAATCAAGTTCTGATGCTTCACTGGCAGTGTTGGCTAAGTGCTCAAAAATGATCTTCTGCCCAATCTCTTGATAGGCTTCAGAGGAAGCTGCTTACTGAAATTTCTGATACAAAAGACAAATTTCATGTTCATACTAATTGAAATTTTAGGAGATGAGTCAGAAGAAGAGGGATGGGAGGAACATAAAGTTCTCATGACACCTTCACACAGATTGTTGATAAGGTTAGGCTGATAGGCTGATCATGGTCAAAAAGCTTCAGTAGTCTTTCCTGGAGGGTAAGTTGATGAAAACCTTGTGTATTTGTATTTCACCTCACATCATCTTTTCTTTTATTTATTTACTTATTTTAATCTTCAGTGTCAAATTAGAAAGTGCTCCTTTTTTCTTGGGATCAAAACACCCGCTTGTCTTGTTTTGATCTTTCCTGCATAAACTCTTACTAGGTTTAGTGTACCTGTTATACTGATTCAGTGACAATAGCTGCACATGAAATACTAGAATTTTATTTTAAGAAACCTAAGCAAACCAAGGAGGGATTCACTTCCTTCCAGATATTTGTTTTCCATTGGATAAAGGACTAAAAGCTATCTTGTAGGTGCTTTGACATTCTTATCTTTTTACCTTTTTTCTTTTTTTAAGTAAGCCATTTTGATCTGCTTTATTAAGAGGACCTTAACTTAATTTGCCCTCTTTGCTTCTGTATATCAGATAATTTACTTGCTGACCTTCTCCCCATTAAAAATGGCAAAGTATCATTGGATGAGATTGGATTATCCCCAAAATGTTGCCATTCCTTTTCATGTGGAGATTATACATACAATCATTGAATAATACTTTTCTAAGCCTCCTCTAACTGAGGTGTGGATGGAAATTGCTGTGGTGATAAGAATATGATTAGAAAACATTGTGTTCCTTATCAATTGCAAAGAGAGGGAGTTGGAGCATCTAGACTTCAGTTGAAGAAAAGATGTTACATTTCTGCATATCTAGAAAAAGGACTTCAACCTAGGAGATCTAAAAAAAATAGATTGAGGCTTAGCAATGCTAATGCTCAGTGCTGATTTCAACTTGCTTCTCAGGTATTTGGCTGGAAAATGAAGCCAAGAAACAAGTTCTGCTAATGTCAGAAACAGTAATTCAAACATCCTGTTATCATATCAGAAATCAGGACATTCATATTTATGACAAAAATAAACGCCGTCATACTAACATACTAAACATATGACAAGGCTAATGCTGAAAGGGACATATCCATGACTTGGTGTGGGGTCATCACTCCTAAAAAGATCTTTCTCCCCACTAACTAATAAGTAAGCCCCAGCCTGTGCTATATTATAAAGCAATTAATGGTGTTCTACCACTGAGGTCATCCATCAACCTATGAGCTTCTCAAAGATTTAATTTATTGATTCTTCTTTATTCAATTTTCCCTTATATCCAATATCTTTATCACAGTTGCTAATTATTTATTTTGGTAAAAACACAAATGCTCCAGTGATTATTGCCAGCAGTTCAACACTAATGAGCAGCTCTCTTGTATCAAGCCATTATGTACATTCAAGATGAGAAAGCAAATCGGTAAGGAAAAAGCTTTAAGCAATGTTATCTTCTTACAGATAATAGTGAGGAGTAAAAAAAGAATCTTTATAATTATTTTAAAAAATTGACTATCACCCTGAGAACTGAATATTATTGGACCATACTTATTATCGCTGCTGCTACTATTGTTATTGGGGCAGAAATGTTTTGTTCATGATGAAATAACAAAAGTAGTGGAGAACTATTCACACTGCAGCAGTTACTTTCTGTCTGAACAGAAAACAAGGAAAGCTTTTATTTTATCCTAAAATGCAGTTCAAGGTAGCCTATAAATCCAACATGTCTTTAACCTTGTCTGATATGTCAGCTATATCTGAAGTCTGTAGAAAATCTTTGAAGTATTAGTAGAAATTTGAAATTTTTCAACAAGTTAATTAGTTCAACAGAGGACAGGTTCTGATAGCAAATCATTTATTCAGTTTCACTAGAACTCTCTTCTTCAGTATCTGCAATAGAAATCAAGACCCCACTGTATCACCTGCTCTGACCACCTGCATATCCCTTGACTTGAACATTTCACTAATTTATGATGCAAGTGGGACCTGTGATATGAATTCTTGGAAGCCTGCTGTGGCTTGAGCACATATTGCAGCCTTTCAGAAGGAACTTCAGTAGGATCACTTTCCTTATTTTCTTTTTTTTTCACAGAAGTTATAAGAACTTAATCTTTTTGAAAATAAATTAGCCAGTTAATGAGAAATATTGTCATATATCCCACACAACTTCCTTTTGGTGTCTCTAGTGTTTCTGCATCTGCCATGACATATACACTGGAACTAGGTACATGAATTCCAATAGCTGACTCACCCACCTTGGGAACACTCATCTCCTTCTGTCTCTAAGGTCTTCGTTAGACCTTTTAACAGTAATAATTTGTTCACAGTTCATGAACAGGCAATCTCTGACTTCATCTTCACCTGACTCATTGTTTTCAAGACAGTGTTCCCCAATATCTAACAAATATCCTGCAATCTAGACCTCTAGGTGTTACTCTGAATTTTTGGCTGACTTAAAATGTATACTGTTGGATCTCTATTATTGAACCAAGACCTTCGTTTCACTCTTTAACAGTCTGCTGCATCTCACTGCTCCCCATTAACCCTTCTGTGTTCTGTGGATTCAAATATATTTATACCTTTGTCCAAGTCATGGATAAATACTATTAATATTGTTCTAAAAGTGTAACCATTTAATTTCTTATGGTAATATAGAAACCTTCTATTGCTGTATAGCACTTTAATTCTGCAAAGTGTTCCAAGCTGCGTGTAATAGAGATCTTCAAAACACAGATCTCATAGATGGATGAGTTCTCTGCCCAAAGGAATCTCTAATTATTAGTTCAAATATTCCCTGTGTTTGTGCTTTACAATATGTGGCTTCTGAGGTGCACCTTCAGCCCAGTGCCTTGACAGAGATCACATATAAGATTGAAATATGTCTCTCTTTTTGACATCTTATTAGTTCATCCAATGCAGACGTTCTTTCTAGATGAATTTTTATCTATTCTACATTTCAAAAATATTTGTCTTAGTGTATTTTTAATTCTATGTTTTATATTAGCTTCTCAAAATAATTGTTAATTTTAGTTTGTTTCCTTTTCTCAGCACTAGACATTTCATCAATATATAATTCTTCATCATGGCTTTATTCAGAAGAATATCTTATGTAATTCAAATGCAGTGAACACTAAATCTGAAAGTAGTCCCACTTTTATAAGAATGTCACACTGTGAAAATCTTTTCCAGTTACGGTCTTTTCTTCAGCCTAAATGCTAGTGGATGTATCTTGCACTGATTTCCAATGCTATTGTTGCTCTGCAGATAGCTTCCTTCTTGCCTGCTGGCTCTGAAGTGCCAGCAGTCACTTGTAGTCAGTAGAAAGGTTGCCTTGGATTCAGATAAGCAATGTATCAGCCCCTTTGTATGCTGTAGCTGTTATACTCTGAATCTCCTTGCTTTCATTTATTAGCTACAGTGTAATTTACATGTTCCATAGGGCTGACTCTTACCATTACCTGCTTACAAATTTGCAGTAGTAGCAACAGCCTGTTCAGAGCAGAACATGAATACATTGGTGAAGGTAACAGTGGAGAAAAGGCAATGGAAATCAGAAAGTTTTGAAATTTTAAAAGATATTGTGATTTTTTTATATGAAACAGCTTTGCAGATTTGTTGTGACAATGCAGTTTGTTTCCTTGTTGCAGATGAAGTTATCAGAAATGATGCAGGCAGGCCTTTTAAATGAACTGAAGGCACCACCCCATACCACCAATGAACACTCCCCAAAACCCTTCCTACCAATTTCTGTGAAAGCACTGGGCATACAGAGGTTAAAGATAAAGGATATTTGTTCATTCTACTGAATTACTGTGTGGCAGAAGTGACTTTCAACATTATCCAGCCCCTTCCTGTATATCATCAGAGCTGCAGTATGTGCTTTATTCAGATAATCTCTCTGGGTTCCGGGCATTGTTGTGGTTCAGGTGGCATTCAGCCATGCTAATACAGTGAGCAAAGACAGAAAAATCAGACTGTTTGATCAAAATTATGAATTATAGTGGTTTGGAGTGGGTGCTGATGTGATTTCTGTCTGCCGCCATGGATGTCATGATGAAGAAATATATTTGCACATATTACACAACATGCTGAGCAGGTGTTGTAATTCAGATAAACAGAAACTTGGAATCGTTTGGGAAACGAGAGTTGCTGCTTATCCCATTCACATCCATACACCTTAGGGATGTCATTGAGGCAGTGCTAACATAAAGATCACAGATCAGATTTTTTGAAAGTCCTACAATGTCAGGTAACGTAAACAATGTGGTTTAGGCATACCAAATTATGAGCCAAGCAGCCTTTCTTCCACATAGTCTTTGCACAATTTACTGAATTTTCCAAGAACACTTAACAGACAGTATTAGGTTTTGTTAAATAAATATTTTATTAATTTAAATTAGTTATAGCTTGATATCAACATGTTGAAGCTATTGCTGTGGTGCAAATAGTATTGAAGAAGAATTCTTTGTTACCTTAGGCAAGGAGAAGGAGTATAAGGTTTTGGTCCTAGCCCAAACCCATCAACTATTAATAGCTCAGACACAGACATTGGTATCTAAAATGGATGTTGAAGTAGAAATGAAGACTTCAGAAGTTTTTAGATGATGTGAGGAGACAAAAATCTTTCTCAGGTCCTTTGTGATGCTTCTAGTCCACTGAGGCTTTTTAACCAAACAGCTCTTGCATTTTGTTAAACTTCAGATTAAAATAACCCTGAAGCGAAAGTATTGTAAGGAAACGATGTCCCTTTGTTAAAGACAGTTCCTGCTGAGGAACAGTCTGGCTTGCTTCTTCTGATAACTTCTATAGATGCGTATTAATGGAAACATTCCCTCAAATATGAAAGGGGTGGAAGAAAACGCAGCAGGGAAGACAGTAGCATTCACATTCTCACCCTCCTCAGCCTCTTGCTCTCTGTGTGCTCACCTGCACCACCCCCCCCAGACAGGAGTGATCTCAGGGTCCATTTTACTTAGTGGATAAGAGGGTTGTTTCTCAGTGATGAAGCCAAAACCCAGATTTTGTAGGGTTTTCATTCTCAGCTTCTCACCTGTTACTTAAACATTTTCTAAGTTGTAGACATTATTGAGAAACTTCTTTTGCCTATGCTGGGTTAGGGACTGTGGAAGCACCTGCCTGTTTGCAGAAACTTCCCTAACGACTCAGAAAAAGCCCTGTTGCACAGGCACATTGTGAAGTTTCTCATCTATGCTATGGAATGAAGGCTGCCACTGGGACCAGTTGGCTGCTGGCTGCTGCTCTGGGCTGCAGTAGCATCTCACTCTGTGGCTCCTCCCATGATGGCTTCAGGGATCTCTCTTAGAAGGATGGCATCAGGTTGAGCTGCAGAAATAGCATGAGCTGGGGGCCCCAGTTTGAGGTATAATGGGAGGGAAAGGGGTTATCTTTGCAGGAAGTATAAAGAAGCAAAATAGAAAAGAGAGGCTAGAGATAAGAAAGGCATCCTCTTGTGACTGCAGATCTACACAGATCTGGGAGTGGTGGTGATGCTGCAGTCAGTGATATCCAGGCAAAGAAAGCTGGGAAACCTCTTTGCTACCTTTTTCACCAAATATGGAAGAATTTAAATTCCTTTTCAGCCTGGGAAAAAAAAAAAAAAAAAAAAAAATCAATTCTGTACTTCCCATCTCCGTGATGAGAATCAGTTATGTTCTGCTCTGGAAAGAAACCACACTTCAAAGTGAAGCTGTTCAAATTTTCAGAAAATATTGTAAGATTTCTCAGTCCACAGTGGAAAAGAGAATGACAGGAACATCACTATACAGCCTATTGGTTAATCATTCCATGACCAAAAAGAGATATGGGTTTTGGTCTATGCTTCACAGAATATTACTGTATTTCTCCAAACTGTAAAATAGATTAAAAAAACCCCATAAATTTTGGATATGCATCACTTGTTTCCAGTCAAGATAATTGACCTTGAAAGTCTGACCTTAATAAAGTACAGGTTAATTGTTGATGTGGCAAAAATTGCTGAGATTTCTTTTCATGTTAGTATCTTAGGCTTGTCTTCAAGTCAGTAACACTAAAAAGAGATATGGGACTGCAACAAAGGCATGAGAGTACTTTGAAAAATATTTCCTGAGGATCTTCCCAAGGCTTGGCATGAACACTGTTAGTTTTACATTATTTCTTTCTGTAATACTTCTTTCTATTTTCCTTCCAAAAAGATTCTTTTCACTTTTTTTTTTTTTTTTTTTTAAATCTAGCTTAGATAATTTCCTCCCATAGAAATATTTACCTGTGCTTGGCAATGTGTGAGCCTAACTTAGAGACTTTTATAGGTGCATGACTTTCTCCACTGTGTAGGAGGCTGGGGAAGATTAGAATTTCATGTCATCTAATTTCAGGTTTCTACAAAATCTAGTTCTGTGCTAGCTTTCTAAACTCTGCTTATCACCAAGGGAGAGAAATGTCATTATAAGAAATTATTTCCTTCATTCTGAGTGACAGAAACTGCATCAGAGGAGCCACTACCTAGAAATAAATGCTTCTCTACACTGACCCTGAATATCCCATCTCGATGTAGATCTGTACTGTTGTATAGTCCATTGCTAAACAACATGCATATTGGGCTTAGTTGCATGTCTGCTCTTGCACTGGCTAGTTTCAAGGATCTTCTAAAATGTAAACCACGGTGAAACAATTTAAATGGTTTGGGAACTAGTTATTGAGATGTCACTGTATGCTTAATACAGTGCATGATGTTACCAACCAGTCAATCAGTTACTGATTATTGACTCTAAACTTTAATCATAATGTCTACTGGTAGAATGGTTGCATAAAAATAAGCTGAATGTTGACTCTCTTTGACTTTATGGAATAGTCACTGCTATAGTGTCACTCACCTGTTTATCTGGGTTACTAAAAATATACAGAAAGTCTCCTTCTAACTCTTTATGGTCCAAATGCACCTTCCTTTGTAAGACCCTAGAGGGAGAAGGGTGTTTCCAATACTGTATGAAATGAGTGTGAGTTGAGCATGAAACTATAAGCTTTATGACTGATGTGTCCCTGGGACCTTTTCTTATGTTTTCCCATTTGATTGGTAAGTATATGACCAGCGCGCAATGTTTCCACTCCAGGGGAAAGGAGAGATGGTGTAGTTACCAGTTTAATGACTGGGAAGCCTCTAATTCTATATGAAATGTCCCTGTGTGAAACAATTCTCTCTTGAGTTTCTGCAGATGTTTCTCTTCTTAAAATGTGGTAGCCCTGGAAAAACAACTTCTTTTTTTTTTTTTTTTTTTTCCTGTGAGAGTAGTAGGATTTAATGATGCTCTACTTTGCATTTGCTGAACTAGTGGAGATCCGCAAGAGTTGATGCTACAGGTCCTGATCTGACTCTCAAGCACAGACTGACATTTGTTTGCAAATGCGTGATTCCCTTCCATGTCTAGCCTGTAGACTGAGGACATATGGAGTGTATACATTCATTGTGTTTTGAGGTACTTTGGGCAGCTCAGTAGGCTTGCATTTCATGTCCTGAGCTAGCTTTAAGAAGCCATCATGTGGCATGCAAAGATATTAATCAGGCTTTCAAATGACAAGCAGCTATGACAGGCACTCTGGCTAATAAACTTTTCTGGTGTGTAGTGTTTGTTGTTCTGTTAACAGTGCTGTGCTGCTAGAGTGACACTGTTTCCAATGGCAGACCTTGCATCAGTCAGTGCAAACAAAGCTATATGTGCATCATGCTCTGCTGCATGCTACCCATGATATTTTCATAGTGGTAAAAGGAAACAAGGCAGAATAACTGCCTCAAGCATTCAAATATTGCTTTCAAAGCTTCACACAGAAGATTGTGTAACTAGTCATGGATTTTTTTGGTGAGTATTTCCAGGTTGGAGTATTGCCACCAAAGTGCTGATTATGAGAATAATTTTAGAAAATTCCAAACAGGAAAGAAAGATATACCAGAGCCTAAATTAGTCTTAAATTGTGTTAGGGTGAATGTAGAGTAGCCCAAGCATCTGCATTCACACAAGGAAAGAGAGAAATGGAATCTCACTGAGTGGCAAAATTAAATGTACATCAAGAGGAGAGACAAAAAAATATGGACTAAATCCTCCCTAGAGACACATGCTATAAATCATAGACTCTTTTTGATAGCATCAGTTCAATAACTATAACAACAAAAAAGATTATTTTTTAATAACTTGATCTTCAACTAGGCCAGTACCTCGTAAAATCAAGAGACTGACTGACAGACGCAAATATCTTTCAAAAGAGACAGAGTCCCTTTTTAATAATGCAAGTTTAACTAAATTATAAATCATGTCATGGTCTTAGCCCAGAGAAATCCCATGTTACAGGCCTCACTGATAGCTCAGCACCTATAATGCCAAAACTGCTGCTCAGATACAAGCTTTCCTTTTTATTTGGGTACAATTTCCTCATCATTTTTCCCTCTGTCAGTTTAATTGCTTGGAGACCAGATTCCATCTCAGATAGCCCCCAAGGACAAGTGTAGAGAATTGATGCTATTACTGCAGGAATGGAAATTATAGGAGCTCCTCACAAGAATTATTCCTGGTTTTGGGAATCACTTTTAAAGTTTGTCAGATTTCCTTGGGGCCTTATATATGTTTTTAGGGGTAATATATACAGGTGAAAGGAATGTTAACCTGATACATTGTTCAAGTCAGGGTAGTCATAACCTCTGTCCTTGCTAAAGAGCAGCAATTCTTCCATCCATACAGTGTCTCATTGCCAAAGGACATTGGGAATCTTTATGCCCTTCATGCGTTCTCTGCAGTCATGCAGGACAGGACAGATGGGGTTTTCCCTCAGCCCACCATCTCTCTCTATCACTCTTCTGCACTTGTTTACCAGCTAGGGTAAGACTACCCATACAGCAGCCTGCTACATCCAGAAAAGCAGCTTCAGGGGAGCTAGCATTCACTCTTCTTCCTTTTGGTTCATTCTTAAAATGCTATCTGAGATATTCATTATAGAGAAGGAAGACATGCTAGCCTGCTGCCCCATTTGACGAAAAGAAGAATATGGGAGAGCATTTCCTTATGTACTGTCTCTGGGAAGACAACATCTGTCAGTTATTAGATGCTACAGAGTATTAAACAAGAACGTACAGTTCTTTCTTGGCACATGACTACCAGACAGTAGTGTGTGACAGTAAAAATAGGTGACAATAAGGCAGGTATTAAATGAGCAATTTTACACACTCTAAGTATTAAAAAAATCTTGAGAATACCTTAAAACACGTGAGCAATTTCTTAAAAATGATATTTTAAGGTTTGTTATTTTGTTACCTTTGTTTACTATTTTTGTGTTGCTAGTTTGGATGATGGTTGTTTTTTATTTTTTGTTCTTAGAAACATGTACACTGCAAATTCATTTTAAAGAAAAAAACCCAAACAAGATAGCTGATATATTCATACATTCTGATAATTCTGGCACCAAGGACTATTTGGAGGAATATAAAGCAAAACAACCAGCCAACTGAAAAAAAAATAGGACTAATAGGACTCCATGAGACAACCAAGGCGCTGAGATTGGCAGTCTTGACTGAGATCCCTCAGCTTATATTTCTGGAACCTTTTGCTGATTTAATGAAAGTGTTATCCAGTGGTAAAGGAAGAATGGCAGTTTTTTAGCTAGCAAGTGTTTGAAATAGCATGTCACTAGTAAGATATTTCTTACCACTCTCAACCAGTCCCTTTTTCCCCACACTACGCATGAGCTTCTGTCTTACATATGGATGTAGTCGGTTCCCTTTCATAAGATGGTGATGCCATGCTGAGTAGAGGCATGTTTTCTGCAGTGACAAACTTTGATTCAATTTTTGTTGTACTCCCCAGATTAAATTCTCTATTTTCCCTCCTTAGTTGAGGACTGCACTAGTATAAGACTTCCTTGGCTGAGTTGGTTTATTCAGCAATATTTAAACCCCCTTTGTGTGTGTCTGCATGAGAATGACAATATTATGTGTTATACAACTATTTAAAAATGCTTAAAGAAATTTAAAATCAAGAAACTTATTAAAGATATCAAAAGAATGGCTTGTTCTCTGGAGGGTTTCTGGAGTGATTCTGTTTCTTCAAAATACTATCTCAAAAACAGGGTGAAAAAAAAAGGGGGGGAAAGCCACCCTGGAAATTTAGTGCTGTTGCCTGACTTGTATAGGAAAAAAAGATATAGTGAGGTGCACTATTCCCTCAGCCAGCACATGTTTCTGAGATGTTTCTAATGGGTAATAGTTTGTTAGTGGGATGATGTATGTTACCTTGTGGAGGCAACAGTGTACTGTCATTTTTGCAGTTTGTCCAAAGGATTTTTGCCAACCATACTATTTTTCTGAACAGAGCACAGCTCCACATTCCACTCTGACAGGGCAGGATATGCTGATATAAATCACACTGTAGTTCCTGAGCTGCGATGAATCTCATAAAATGGGAGGATAGTCTGCTGTAATTAAACTGTGGAGCAATCCCTACAGAAAAACACACTTCCCTGAAGGTATAATATGTTTTTAACAAAAAGGATAAAGCTCGATGCAATGTATTCCATCCCAGCTGCCTGACAGTGCTTAGGTATGCAGGTTGTTAAATCAAACCCTTGCAATAATAAAATTTGAATTCTGAGATGCTGTATGTGTTTTTGATGAGGAACTAATTGTACTGTATCACTGACATACTGAAGAAATGCTGCTTAAAGATCAATCTCCAACATCAGTAAGCACTTTTTGAAGTTGAAGCTGCATGCTTTCAAGTATGAGAAGAGGACTTGTTTGATTCCTGTCGATTATGTTAGGTAGTAATTTTCAAAACTACAGCCGGGAGAAGCCCACTGAGGTAGCAATTGGAAGTAGAGAGGTCTTTTCAGTTCTGATTGTTTTACTTGATGATTTATAATTTTAATATACAAGAATTACTGAAGATGACTGTTGTAAAATAGTTCTCATAAAGCAGCTGAGGTACTTAAAAGATGCAAAAATTTTGCATTCATGTAAAATATTTAAAAAATGCATTCATGTAAAAAATATAAATATTGGATAGCCAATATCTATAACCATCAGAAGCCTACATTTCATGAAAAAGAAGTCCTCCAGTGAAATTCCAGTAGCAGCTAAGTGGACTTTTTATTTTCATTTTCTCCTTTGGGGGTTCTTCCATCTTAGTAATGAACACTGTTCTAACACGTGGAAATGTGTGTGTGCGCATGTGCCTGCAACCACACACTTGAGAAAGTTTCACGTAAGGAAGAACCTGGTCTTTGACACCTGTAAACAACAAATGGTTTTACACACTTAAATGTGGGCCTCCTTTCTTGCATAATGGCCAAAATTAATTGTCACATTTGCAGCTGGGAAGGAATTTTCCATTTTGGCAGTTTGGTAGACATTTTTGTTTTCTTTCCCAGCAGAGCTGAGTAAAAGGCTGATTCATACTTATCTAACATTTTTGAAATGTAAACTATCAGGATACTTCACTCTGGTTTTGTATGAGGGCATATTTAAGGCACAGTACTGACTCATTGGCTTTTTGGTTGGCTGACCAGAATGCCTATTTATTATAAAATTGTAAACCTGAAGGCAGGATGGGGCTGCTATTTCTAGCTTGGCTAGCCACTTTCTCTGCCTTTCTAATAGATTATACTTCCTGAGCATTTATGACTGGAAAAAGAATGGACAGTCAGAAATTAAGAAACAAATTTGTATTTCTCTCTTTAACATATCTATATGATCCCTCCATTACCATGGTGTCTCAGCAATTCCTATTTGCTACTACAGATAACTTCACAAAACTTGAACTGTGTAGAACATCTCTGTTATCTGCATTTTTCTGATGGAATCTGAGGACCAGGCCATGTCTGTGTGCATATCAACAGATTTCTGCTAGGGTTGCCCTTTTATGTGGTAACATTGTGCTTATGGCACTTGAATGGGAAATTCAGACAGAAGAGGTGGATTTTTTCACCATCTATTTTCTCTGGGAGTGCTGCGAAGGCAACACTGTTAGGTAGCTGGGCTGAAACAGGAGCGTGGACTTCGTCCTCTGAGGGCGAGGTGGCACAGGGTGAAAGATTTAGGATGCTAGGAAAAGGTATTAAGAAAATAGTAACCTGATATTATGACCCAGTGAGGACTAGTTTCCCTCAGTGTGGCTGAGGGTGTGCCCTGTGCCTGAGGGACTGCACTGGAATATTTTTCAATTTGATCATCACTAAGTGAAATGTATAAGCTAATCAGACTGCAGTGCTAAGAAGCATGGATAGCTCTGAATGAATCTCTTGAATGAGGTAAAAATAGGCTAACTAGAACCAAAACTGAATCAGGGATGCCTCATGAAGGACTACCTTCCACTTAATTTCCCATCAACCTTCCTTGAGACAAGGATTGAAGAAGTAGGTGCTTTTACTTCACTGTTGCTGTTGGTTGGTTTGTGGGGATTTAGGGTTTCCCAGGGGAGCACAGGGTTTAGGAATCCATATAGTTTTAAAGAAAAAGCTGTAGTGCTATTCAGTGAAGATCAAGAATATCACAAAGAGCAAAAGGTCAAACCAGATTTGATACTGAACCAAATCCAGTGGAATTCAGAAAAACTGCTGCTGAGCACTGGTTTTGTGAATATTTATCTCTGCTTTGATTTTTCTGTCTCTAGTTTTCTGGCTGACTGTAAGGACCATACTCAAGCACTTCAGGGCCATGGTGCCATTAAGCAACGGCAGTGTTTATGCACCAGTATCCTAGGGACATTGTTCCATCAGGACTCATAATCTAAGGAAACATTTTTTGAGAGCTGAATAAGTGGGTAGGAGATTAGCAAAGAAAATTAAAGTACTGTTGATGACTTGATAAACATCATTGTTTTGGAAGATTATTACTGACTTTACACCATGCCCAGAAACACAGAATATATGTTAACAAGATGCTGTCTCAGCTGAGAAAAAAAGGTGCATTTCAATAAAAAAAAAAATTCTCAGTCTCATCCTGCTTTTCAGAACAGTCTTAGGCTAGCCACAGTATTCTTCCTGTTTGATTAGTTGCTTTTGATCTGCTCAATTTATTATGGGTTGTATTTTCTTTGATTGCATAAGGACTAAAGTTGCAGACATGGCAGTATGAGTTCATAAACTTTGAGGATTAAATCTCTGTTGATACAGAATCTCTAAAGCTGCAGCATTCTTTATTCTTTCCCTATATTGTTGTGTAGTGATCCTCTATGCTGCTAAAGCACTTCCAAAACTCATTACAGCTATGTCTGTATTTTAATGATAGGTGAAATGATCCTTGCCTGCAGGTTGTTAAACACTTTGACATCCTTTTGAATTAGAGATGTTAGAAAAATGGAAAATTATGATGTGGTTTTAGATTCCCAAACACCTCCTACATGTATTTGAATATTGATAAACTCAGGGCTTAAAAATGCTGCGATTGCAACTTCAGAAATTTTTCAGTTCCAGTTTGTTTAACCAAAGCTTATTTAACATTAAATATTTAGCAAATTTCTTTCTTCAGATCAGCATAGTCATTAATAACTTAAAATATAAACTATCATGCATTAAACATGCAAATCAGACTTTATATTCAAGCTGGATCCTCAGTCTTCTACACAGAGTTATGATAAATAGCACCTTCTGCAGTGAGTCACAGCACTGTTTCTGTCAAAATCATTCTCTGAGCCACAGGCTTCAGAGTCTGGCTGTGTGTCTTTAGCCATTGCTGACTGCCTGTTACAACACACCTTTAAACTTTTGGCCTCTATTTTCCTGTTGCTATTCTCTGTCTACCCACTAGCTTTAACCCACTTCCTGGTCTCTTTACATGGGGACAGCGATACAACTCTTTTTAGTGTGGGACTTTTGTCAGCTTGATATGTGGCATATTTACCAAATAACTGCCACAAACCAGCTTGCCCATTTTAAGAATACTGGGAGTTGACCACCAGCCAACGTGGTTCAAGCTACAGTTTTATGAAAGGAAGTGAGGCTGGAATATGTAGATGTCTGGAGGAACAGGATCAGTTTCATTATGCTGCCAGACTCTGTATAGGTACATAGGACAGGCTTATATCATATCTCAGCCATTAGCACAGAGACCCCAGAGCATTCATAGATAGAAGACACCAGCCTTGTGTGGAACTATGAAGGCTCACAGTGAAATATAACAAAAAAAAACCCCAAACCTCTGAAGAGTTTTTCACCTGACTGAAAAATTTGTAATAGGTTTTTTAGAAGTATTCCCAAGGGAATTGTGAAGGATTGGTGAAGACTTCAAGAATTGTTGAATACTTGAGGTGGATGTGGATGCTGATGAAAATAGGAACATATATGCTGAATGGTGTTGACTTTGTAATAAACTACTATTTTATATAAACAGTGTATGCCCTGGAAATAGTAAGTAATCCCATCCAAGCTTAAATACATAAATAAAAAATAATTAGTCTTTGTAGGGAAAAAGGAAGTTCTAAGAGACAATAAACGTAGCCTTGCACCTCAACTTCTTTTGGCAGGGAAGAAAACTGAAGCAATGCACTACCCAGCCCTAAAATGGGCAAGCTCCTGTAGTCCATTTGAGAGCATTTGTTATTTATCCTACTAAGTTCTATCATAATGCTGTGTTTTGAGATCACATCACATTAGGATTTAACAGACATGCTGCTCCTCTGCCTTCAGCACAGCCTCTCTGCTTGTGTGCACCGCCAGCATGCCAATGGTGAGCATACAGCAATTTCTTACATTAGATAACTAAAAAAATAATCAAGATGTTTCATATGTATACTATTTACTTAGGATGAACCGTTATTTTGAAGGATTTATAAACAAGAATTACCTTAGACACTGGGATGGTTTGAATATGTGAGTATTTCATTCTGAAAATATGCTTTTAGTATTTGTTTTGGTTGAGGCTCTGCTATTTTATAAAATCCCTATTTGCAGAAAATAATTTCAGCAGCTTTAGCCAATGTTGCACCATACCTCCTATTTCAAATTACATTTAGTCTTGTAGGGCCGAGGCTGTAAGGCTGTGAGACTTGTACAAGAAAGGAAAACATTAGCGGGATATGGATTGTACTAGATTCTACCCAGGATTTTAATTCAGATGTATTTTCTGGTAATTGGTAGTCTTATTTTGACTCTGCCATGATATTGGTAAAGAGCAAAAATTCTAATTTCTCAAAACTCCGCAGTCTGTAATATGGTGGCTTAGTTTATATCTGAGCTCTTTGTTTTGAAGATATATAGGTCTCACCTGATTATCCTGTTTTTCCTAGGTTTCATAACAGTGATATTTATTAAAACGGAAAGGATCTGAACATTGCTTTTCAGCTTTCAGAGCATTTGGCAAAATGGCTATCACACTGCAGGTTGCCTTTTTTTTAAAACTATTTGTATTGCACCCGAGTATAGAAGCTGTTTAGTGCACTACAGCAATGTGAAAACTGTTGTTTTCCTTAATTCTTTATTTTCCTTTCATTCTAACTGATTACCACCTCAGTCAGAATTTATCAACACTACTCTGTGCACTGGACTGTGTGACCTAAATTTTATGACCTTGCGTCCAAAATCTAATTCTCTGGTACAAACTCATATTTCTCTGTTGATCTTTTAAAGACATTTTCCTCATTAGCATGGCAGAAAAGCATGTGGAAGCCAGGTGAAGCAATATGCAATTTTGCATTGCACTCAAATTCCTTGCTGCAGTGCACTCAACTAACCTTCTATTAAAATTGTATTTTCTCCCTATATCCTTGTTTTCTCTTTTTCAAACAAATAATCTATCAGTGCTAAGGAGTTATTTATTTTGTCTGCCTTTGATTATTCCTCTTAGCTACCAGCTTTCAATTTGGCCTTTTTTTTTTTTTGTGGCTCCTCAGGTAACCACTATTGTGCTATCAAAGCCTTTCCAGCACATTAAAAATGCCCAGCAACTGTGTTTCCACTGCAAGGGTATTTTTATTTAAAATTGTAATATGAACAAGAAATCATATACAATAAGTAAATAAATCAAACTCTCAGCTTGTGCAGAAATCAGGCAAATGTTTGTGAGAAGCACCTTTTATTTTTTCCCTTCCCAGAGTTATCCCAAAATTGAGATTAATTAATGTGAAACTTAGAATCTTTCCCAGGCATTTATATATCTATTCTTAGTCAAATAAAGGTATTTGTATGTAGCTGTCAGTGCAATTTTATTTGATCATGTGACTTCCTAATAGACACACAGATGCTTATGTGTCACTTGCAAAGTTATGAAACAAATTTCCCCACAGAAGTAGATAGGATCATCAGCTGAACAACTTTAGACACAAATTTAAGGCTCTCTTTACAATCATAGTATTTTCTAAATCACTTCTAGTGATGAAAGAATAGGTTTTATACTCAATGTATGTAGGAAAATCACCACAGTGAGAGTTGGAAATAAAGTATTAAGATCATCCAAAGGATTTTATTGTGACGCATGGCATAAGCTAAGGCGTTTTCACTTTTACTTGTTGGTGAATATACAGGTTGCCTTTTAAGCTGATACAGATGACACAACACCTTCAAAATCACTGAACTTGGAAAAAAGTTTGCTTCCTAGTCCTGTGTTCATCTCTAAGATATGGAATAGAACAGCTAAGCTAGATCCAGGTTGTACTCCTGCTCATTATGCTACAGTTAACAGGAACAGAACCCAAGTGAGGTTTTGCTCTCATTCACATAAGGAGACCACTCTACTTGTTCTCTGGTACATAATACAGTGCATATTGAGGAGCTGGAGAAATTGTTAGTATTGGGCCTATTTTGAGGATGAGAGTGGAAGACACTGCTGATGAAAATGCCTGATGTTTACACATTTCCATGTTTTTTGTTACAAAGAATTGACAGATCCCGAGGCTTTGTGCAAAATAATACAGTCCTTTTCTAGTCATTACAAGAGAAGAAAAATTTTACGGAGTTATAAGGTTAGGAAATCCTAAAGCACAAACCCTTTTTCCTTTTGTTTGCTGCTATCAGAATTTGTGTAGTTTTACTAGCTTCAGAGAAACTGTTCACAGTTTATTTAAGACATGATAATGCACTTGATTAGGTACTTAACCTCCTGTTAAATTCATTGACTCTTGCTCAGTTAATGAGGGTTGACTTGTGTGCCTGCTGAACTGCTTATACCTTTGTTGTGTATGGTTTTTTTTTCTGCTAGCTGAGAAGTTCAGCATCCCAAGGTTTTCTGCTGTCTTTCACAGGTGACAAAAACCTCCTGTTTGTTGAAAGTGGCTTGTGAGGCCCCAGATCCCAACATCTCCCTCTCTAGAAATGCCCCTCAAGTATCTTGTGAACAGCAGCATCCCAGCAAACAATATACCCCTTCACAGCAGTCAAATGCAAAAACTGTTTTTGCTGAAACATGCTCAGATCATAATTCAAATATCCACAGCATCATTTCAGTCTCAGGAATGCAAAAGCTGTAGTTATGAAATAATTGCATACGGAAACATTCAAAGCACAAATAACGATGAGACAATATGCAATGTTTGCTATGGCAACATGACTTCTAAAGCCAGCAATACAGTAATGATGCCTCTGAAGAGAAAAACATGGAATTGCTCTGGAAGGCAGATTGGAGACAGCTGGTGAATCCCAAAGTAAAAAGACAGTGGAACCCATGACATCCATATAGGCAGCTCTTCTAATGTTGCTGTAAGGTAAACTGAAATAATCATGTGGCCACATTGCAGTCTACTGCTGTGTTTGGTTATATTTACATTGCTACAATTCTTTGTCACAAGAAATTATTTTGGCTCTAGACAGAATGTGCAGAATGGCTTGCATCTGCACTGGTTAAAGGTGTCTCAGCAGTGCTTAGCCCTTGGTCCAGACCTCCCCTGGGCCTCACCATTGCACCTTAAATGGTTTCTTTTTATGTGTGTGGCTTCTTGCATAATTCAAAATGTCTGAAAACAGCCTATAAAAGTAGTAATTTTGTCCTAGCAAAAGAGCCAAGTGTCTGCATTGCATGCTTTGGAACACAGAAGAAAGGTGTATAGAGAGTTTATAGAAGATGCTGCTGTATGTGGTATTGGAGGACTACACATGGTGAGGAGAACCAGAGCAGCAGTGTTATCCATAATGAGATATAGGCAACTGTCCCTGGAGTAAAGTATTTGGAACAACTCAGTTTTGGTTTGGTGGAAACTGGTTGGTTGACTTCAAAAAAGAATCTAGAACTGAATTAATATTTTTGCAGTTTGGATAAAGAGGGTACTAGAACTTAGGGCTGAACTGTGGAATGAAGTTGTTAACAAAAAAAGACAAACTCTTTATCATGCTTGCTTCCGTGTTCAGTGGTTGAAAGCAAGCATTTGGATGCTTATATATAATATTCAGTGCAAGTGTTACGTTCCCAGGAGGAACCATTTCAAAATGTTTTTATAAGCCTGTGTAGAAATCAAAGGCCAAAGTACATCAGATGCTTCTGATGTATCGTTCGTAACCTCTAGGGCCACAGTACCTTGAGTGACAATAACAAAATATTTCAAAACCACCTAACAACAGATCAGGACTTTGTGTTGCAAGAGAGATAGTTGAACAAGTCAGATCATTCTGATAGCTGAATGAATGATCACAACCTTGCTTATGTGTTGACTAGTGTTGTATCTCAGTTAGACTTGGAAAACTCTTTGAACCCCTCCGCTACCACAGATAATGTGGTTAACAGGTTGACTGCAATTAAAGAAGCAGAGCTGTCCTCTCAGATGCTTTACACACTCTCAGTTCAGCCTCTGAAAAGGGCCTAAATGTGCACCAGGTGAACAGTGTTTGCATCACTTTTCCAAAGCATCTACACAGCAAGTACTGGGCTGGAAAAAAAAAAAAAAAAAAAAGCAGCTCCTGCTAGCTGTTTCCCAATGTAAATTAATAACTGATGTTCCGGCAAAGTTATGACATGTTATGTAGATAGAGCAACAATTAGCTATTAGTGCCACATTATTGTCAAAACATGTCTGGAGAAATGGATAAGACCTCATGACTTCTTTGAAGGTAATTTGACAGGAGTTGAAAGTGTCATCAAGATCATAGAGCCAGTGCAAAATGTCATTACAGTTCTTTGTGACAAAGACGTGCCTACAGTTTCAGTGATCCATCCATGTTATGAAATTATATATATGTCACTGAAAGTTATCAAGTCTGGATTGGCAGCTCATTGGTAACAGCAGTGAAAAATTCATTGGCTAAGCATCTATGTTTAGCCACAAAGCCAGATATTGTGAACTTAATTGTTTTATTTCTTTGGGGACATACACACAGCATGGTGAGATGGGGAGAAAAAGACATTCATTTTTTGCAGGGTGCTGTGTATTGGATTCCAGATGCAAGATCTGTTCCCAGGAGGAAGTACATAAAGAAAGATTTATGATAGATCCTGTAATTCTAGTTCTGTAATATTACATGGGCAGAGAGAGACACGTGTAGGGGGTAGCAGCACTTCTGATAAATCCTTAAAAGGCAAATCCTTGCAATTTACCCCCTACCTGTGAAGTCCTCAAGTGCAAGGATTCCAAAATGCGCACTTGAGAAGATATTAGTGGGTGTTCTGGTACAAATCTAGAGGGTATTAAACATGCTCATGTATGAGATTACCAGCTGAAAATTGAAGACCTTAAAATGTGATTCCCCCATGTGGTTGAAGCTGTGCAAAACCAGGTATTCATTACTGTCAGCACTAGCAAAGGAATACCCAACATATTCCAGCAATCTCGAGTAGTTAGTGAGAGAATCTGCTCAGCTGCTGCTGCTATTATCAGTATTCAGAAGTCTGCCCCTCTGGGGAGTATGTCAATCAACTCATTATCATTAAAAAAAGAAGTAGAGAGAAAAGTTTGAAATGTAGATTCTGTTATCCTGAATTTCCAGTGGATTTGACATGCCTCTTGTTCATTAAAACAAGTAAACTGATTTTGTTGGAGCTGATTTAATTTTGAGACAGCTGCAGACATCTTGTTTTCTGTAGTGGTACATATCTTAAGCAAAGTATTGTGATATGTATAATACTGTTGGGAATGCTTTTTTCTATTCGTATTTACTAAATATCTTTTAAAAAGTGCAAAATTCACAACAGTTTAGGAAGGCAGTGACTGTTTTTAAAATGGGCTATCTGAAGCACGGTTAAGAGATGTGACAGTTGATAGAAAATGTCATGAAAGGGAAGAAAAGGCTGATGATTACCAAAAGGAAGAAATAAGAATATGTGGTATATCCAAGTGTATGTGTACGTTGCATGAAAGCTTTGCTTGATAAACTTTCAAGAGAAGCTATGAAACTCCAAGGTTAGGATACTTTTAAAAACGATAGCTGAGATCAAAGAGAAAATCACAATGTTAAATATACAAAAGCACTCGTATCTCTAGAATACATTACTCAGTCATGGTAAGCAGCCCACTTTAGATTTCGTGATTACTTGAAAAACACTTTGTGGCTTACATTCTGCAGACATAGCACTTAAGATATGCTGTCATTCATGTATTGTAGGAAACGCTAGGAATTGCATAAAAATCTGAAATTTATTGCATAGGAAGTCAGCTAGGAAATGTAACAGTAAAGATTACATTAAGAAGTCAAAGGAAGCTATGTTCAAGGATACTTTGCAGGTTTTTTCAGCTTCACAGAATAGACATATGATGGTCATTGGCCTTAATCTTTCAAGAACTCACTTTTTAGGGGACAGAAATAGTGTTAAACAAGTGAGGAAGAGTAAAAGTTGTATGAGCACAGCTTTTCAATTTCTGAGATGCAAAAGATAATGTGTGTTCTGCTAATACCCTTGGTCAGGGACAGGAGGCACTACAAAGGTTTTCAGTATTCCCAGAGCACTTGTTACCAACAGCGGGTAATCAAAAGTACAGAGAAAGTTCCCATTTGTATCTTTCTACATATGAAGGAACACTTAGAGAAATAAAAGTAATAAGAATGAAAACAACAAACCCAGGTCTTTTTCCTAGCGGCAATAATTGTAATTGTGACTGTTTAGTGACTTAAACATACTAAGTGGATGTTTCATAAGAGATGGTGACGATCTTGAAGAGTATGTCTAGATAATTATCTCAGCAAGAGGAGAGAGTGGGAGAAAAACCCACCTTATTTTGTATAGTCAATGTTTAGGCATAACTATGCCCTGAGGGAGAAAGAAGTAGTGTCATACGGAAAACAACTTGTCATCTATTCTTGATATTGATATAGAGCTTTACAAGTTTAAAACATTAAAGACTGAACAACCTATATTTATAAAAGTGGGTTTAACTCCCCATGGGCATTCTGGATAGTGTTAATACATGTTATTTTTGTTGTTGATTTTGAGTTTTGTTTTGTTTGAGGGTTTGTTGTTGTTTGTTTGTTGGTTTTTTGGTTTTTTTTTCCTGAAAAATTACAACCTCTTCAACAGGCAACCATGTATAATTATCTTGATCCATTTTACCAGAAGTATTTTTTGACATTCTCATCTCTGAGGAGTCATCTACAGTCACATGACAACTGATTCTTGATGATGGAAAGTGCAGTCTGTCGTTCTTTTTTTTCTGTCTTCTGGGCTCTACCAACAAACTTCTCTCAACGTTTCACATTTCAGTAGTAACTTGTGATGGATTTGGATCTGCTTGGCAAGAGTGTTGTGATAGATTTGGAGCTATTCAGAAGTAATTTATTAGTTCAGCCAGGAGACTGGTACCTTTTTTTTCTTGATAAGAAAGTCTTAACTTCAGCTTCTCATAGGAGGCACTGTAATGGTCCATGACTCTGAAAATCTTTTCTGTATAGAGCTGGCACGTCTGTTTTCAGTCTGGTGCTTTCTTTTCTTGTCCTCGGCAGTGAGAGGCTTTCTCAATGGAGCATATAAATCAGTCTGCTTTCTTTTTACTGCATATCCCATCTCTTACTACTTTGTTATTTATAAAATTATGAGCATTCACTAGTATCTGTTTGGAAAATTCTTTGTGTTTGCATTATATGTCAATTTTAACCCTAGACTGGCAAAATGTATGCTGTTCCCTTCATTTCTACTGATGACAGGCTTAGTAATATGCCCATAGTCATATGGCAATTCTTTGTTTATTTTCACTCTTTTCTTTTTTTAATCTTTGTTACTGTTGTCTCTTTCTCCATTTGCTAGCATTAATTTTATTTCACTTTGCCTTTTTCTTCCCTGTTCTCTTTCAGTTTCTCATCTTAAATATTGTATATGGCAAGTTCCTTTTCTCTTCTGTTAGCTCTCCTTGTTCAGCATTGCCTTGCTAGCACTCCTCCTTCATTCCTGTCCAGAAATGTGCCCTCAGTGTCTTGGCTCAGAGGCAACCAGTGAATAATGCCCAATATCTCCTCCAATATTTCTCTGGTGTATTTGGGTAATTAGCTGCATTGCCAGACTTGAGAAAACCTCTTCCATGAAATGCATTAATGAAAAGTTCACAGAGAAGTAGAATATTTGTGTTTGTATATGCTATCCTGCTCCAGCTCATCATGTTTCTTTGCTGAATATTTGCCTTAAGAGAATTTTTTTTTTTTTATCTTATCAGAGGGTCAAAACATCTAAGGTAAATGTCTATTCCCCTTCACATAGGTTTCAACTGAATTATTGGTACTGTACAGCAGGTAGTATCACTCCTGGGACTTTATATCTTTCCTTTATCTTTGAGAAGTTAATCTGTGGATAGCTATGCCTTAATTTCTACAGAAAGATTTTTTTTGGTATAGTTTAAGGCTCTTGTGTATTTCTGAAAAGTGGGTTTGTGGGTTTTTTTTTTGGTTTAAATCCCTTGAAAACTACAAAGTAAATTACATAACACAAGGCAGTCCATTACTGTGAAAGTTATCTTTTAGATTAAAAGCAACCTAATGTTTATGCAGCTGGAAAACAAAATCCTGGCAAAGGTGTTTTCCCCAACAGGGAGTGGGTGTTGGAGCTTTAAAGCTATTTTCACTTACTGCAATCTGAAGCCAAATGTCATACTTCGGACCATGACTATATACCTTCATTTTGGCTTGGGGAATGGCATGGTCCTTCAGTTTTGAACTACTGCCCCTCTTTCCAGTGCTGAGATTGCACAGGCTGCATATGTTTCAAATAGTTTTGTATTTATGTGGCTGACGAGACAAAAATGATTCTTTGGCGGGTATCTCTCATTAAAAACACGAGTGCTGTTGCAAACTGCACCAGTACTGAAAATCCAGGAGTTCAGACAGTGGAAGTGTGTGTAATCATTCATATTGACCCTGCAGTGTGCACTTGCTGCATCAAAGAAGCATGACCAGAAGGCTGAGGGAGGTGATTCTCCCACTCTATTCCACTTATATGATATCCCACCTGGAGTACTGTATTCAGCTCTGGGGCCCCCAACATAAGAAAGATATGGACCTGTTTGATTGAGTCAAGAGGAGGACCATGGAGTTGATCAGAAAGCTGGAACACCTATCCTATGAAGACAGGCTGAGAGAGTTGGTCTAGCAGGAGGTGCCCATGGCACAGGGGGAATGGAACTAGATCTAGAGTTTAGTCCAGAGAAGAGGAGACTGAGAGGAGACCTTATTGCTCTCTACAACCACCTAAAAGGAGGTTGTAGCGAGGCTGGTGTTGGCCTCTTCTCCCAAATTACTAATGATAAAACAAGAGGAAATGGCCTCAAGTTGCGTCAGGGGAGGTTTAGATTGGATAT